>PNEQ01018716.1:0-26058 GCA_003012365.1 Medauroidea extradentata | reverse complement strand
AAAACGTGGCAAGAAATTGAATATCGCCTTGATGTTCTACGGGCCACCAACGGTGCACATGTAGAAGTTGCCTAATATGGCAAAAAAAACTTTATGAGTTGCACATAATGTTCGTCCAAACCGCAGTTTGCTAGCATTTGTAGTTTTCTAGTTATGAATTTTTGTAATGAGGGAAAGACTTTATGGACACCCTGTACATGAAGTGAACTTTACATCGCGTCGTTAGGTAGACAACTTGACAACGGCAATCGGCCATTACTTTCGTTAATGAACCATCCCAGAAATCGCTTGGATCTATTACTGTAAACCATGGAATATCTAAACCAAGATGTTCAGAGCCGAGATTCAGAACAGGGTCCTTATGAATGTTAATCCAACGTGCTATCACTAGACCATCTTGCTCGGTATATTGTACAAAGAGGATAATATCTGTTCTACAACATATTCGTGCCCGACTTCCAAACATATTTAATACAAATATGGCCCCCTGCCCAGGCCACGAAACCGAGCAGGGTGGCGCAAAGGTAACACGCTGGACTCGCATTCGGGAGTACCCGAATTAGATCCCCGGCTCCGGTCATCCTGATTTCTGTTTTCCATGGTTTCCCAAAATCACTCCAGGCGAATGCTGAAATGATTCCTTAAGGCCATGGCCGACTCCTCTCCCAGTTTCTGTGACTGCACCAAGTTGTCTTGTCACCGTCTCTAGTGACTTCGCTGTCGGCGATACGTAAAGCCCAGGTCGCAAAACGGTGTGCACAGCTTCGTCCGTTAGAAAACTTTGAGAAATATTTTCGATGTGCGTCATTTACGTCTGCCTAGGAATTCAAAGAACTTTACTCCCGTGTGTATACGTGACAATTTTTGGTCCTCAACTAATCTTTAGAACTTATTTCTTTGCTGCTGAAAATAGTGGGAACTTATGTATTTCCGGTACGTTTTAGGTATGTGTAGACATGTAAAATACACCTACCATTTAATATTTCGTAATGAAATAATAGGGTCGTCAATGGATATCTAACAGAGACGATTGCTCGCAAGTTAGGAGACTTGCGTCTGGAGGCTAGGGCTAAATGCGATACGTACGCTGTGTCAATCTTTAGCGCTCCACACTTCTTGGCCACGAACGCGCAAAACACGTCCACCCATATGGTCACCTTGAATAGTGTGTTTGTGTCTGAGTACATAGTTGGTTCCAGATAATGTGAGCACGTCTGTCAGATACCTCGTATTTCACTGCCTCTTTTTAACACAGACAAATCCCCGTAAGGAACGATTAAAGTATATAGATTGTAGCAAACTCGAAAGTAACAGACTGAGGTCACAGTTGAATGTGCTAACTTTATCGGGAACAGCCTATAGCAGACTCCTTCATTTATCTTACGTTTTAACATCTTGTTTGCATTTTTTACCTGCCTCTCATAAACAAAACGTAACTTTGAAATTAACTGGAATGTGCTCCTTTAATAGCTAATGTTCTTGCAGAGTAGCCAACATTTGAATCGTATGCTTTTCAGTTCATTGCTGCCGATGTCAGTCACGGAGGAAAGAATAGTCAGGAGATGACTTGTTGTGACGTATTTGAAGCCGTTTTCTTGGGTATTACATTGAGGTGATGAGCCTTTTTGAGGTAATGAACCTTTGTTTTTATTCGCTTTTAAATAATAAAAAAAATCTGACTTCTTAGTGCAAATAGACTGTGTAATAAATGACCTTAACTAACAACTTATTAGTTTGAATCAGGTGCTTGATTACGAACTTATCACATAACATTAAGTTAACGAACATGGGGTTGCCATGATGTGACACCAAAAACCGGCGGCTTCATGTTTCTCCCATACATTTCTATAGGTAATGTTATAAGGTATTGCCCTGAGCACAGCTAATCTCGATCGGGGTGGGAAAGCTTGATAAATTACTTAATGATAAAACATTTAATTCACTTATATTATCTATTATTAAACAAACTTTTAAAAATTATTTCCACATGTCAGATGAATTTAATGGCTTCAGTTTACTGTCCTGAATCTAAAAAATCTACTTAACGTTAGTGTTTCTAACAATTAATACTTCTACTTTAGAAAAGTTGAATTTAATTATGTAATGATATCAAAATATCTGGTTAAAAGTCACTGAACACTTGAGCTGTCTCAGTTTCAAAGTTTTTCCATCAGAGCAATAATCGTTATTCCTTGATTGCAGAAGCCTATGAGCAGGGACCTCTGTTTTTCACGAAAAGAATTTTGCCTCACATTGTTTCGGTACCTTACGTACACATCTGCATTTCTGCTACGTGGTCAGTGATTGGATATTTTAAGTCTCACGAGCCTTGGGATTCTACCAGCAAATCACAGACGTGTGGTGTTGCAGGAACGTTATTGTAATTGGTTCAGTCAAATGAGATACGGCTTCTCACATAGACACGCTGCCAATAGCCGTGAAGCAGAATTGCGGATGTGCTTGTAAGGCACTAAATCAAACTGGGACAAAATTCTTTTAGTGAAAAACAAGGGTGCCTACCTATGAGCTGCTCGTCTCTCACACCCACGACTGTTAACACATGCCTTCCACGCTCATTTCTCTCTCTCTCTCTCTCTCTCTCCCTCTCTCCTGAACTTTATCGCCACTTGCTCTTCGTTGCATAGCTCCCGCACCTCTTCTTGCCACCTGTGATCCCACCACTACCGTGTTCTGCTCCGTCGTCATCACTCGGTATGTTTATACCGGCACCCGAAACTACAATTTCCGAAACTGATGTTTGAGAGAGGTGAAAACAGAGCCAAAGTCATGTTTCGTTGCTCAGAGAAACAAGAGATTGTAATTCAAATTTCGTGAAGAAAATTGTGTTTCGTGTGCGTGTAAACATCAAAAGTAGGGTTTCAGGAGTGGCGAGTAATGCAGTGGTCAATTGTTAAACGATTCTGTTTAAACATAAACGATGTATACAATCATAATTAGGTTTAATAGGTTTAATGTACTTGTTTACAGCTGCACTGAAGAGAAATACAATCTATGTATATTTAAGTAAATATTTTTTTTCAGTGTGTGAAAAGAATTATATGTATCTTGAAATAATTATTTAATATAATTCTTGAATTTTCTAAAAGTGTTTCGTAAACAAAAAAAAACAGTTTTAAAGTATGTCTTGTAAATGTTTTGACTCGAGTTAGTATCCTGCATTTCTCGCAAACTAATCACAAGTTTCCGATGCTTCATTTTCGCGTTGTGGTGTTAAAACTTTTTCGAGACATTGGTTTTGAAAGCTGGGTTCCTTAAACTAAATTTTCGGGTGACGTTATAAATGTACTGACTGTTGTAATGTGTTGCGTGTTACGTGAATTTATAATTAAGTTATAATTAAATATTTTATAACTATGAAAATGCAGTTTGTAGTGTGTGAAATGGTTAAACCATTATGATCAGAGAATTTGAGTATCAGATTATCATTTTTACAATCGAAGTGATTCCAGTTTCAAAGGTAGCGAGCAGAACATGTGAAAGGGACTTCAATGCATAAAAAAACGCTCTAAATTCACATATATTTATACCAAAGCTTACCAATCGAAACATCGTTCTGAATCACTGAAAACGAACCACGGGCACATTTAACAAACGATTTGAAAACTGCGGAAGTAAAAGGAAGACAGTTATGTGAAACAGTTGCCATTTACAATTACAATGGTCAGAATGCCACCCTTCGAATGACACCTTTCTCACAAATTATGCACGGGCATTGGTTTAAGGGGTTTCGTATTTTCTAGAGAAACAGTCCAGTTATGTTGTACAAGACCCTCGTTAAATGTTTCACACATGAAACGACAGAATTAAGATGCTCCGGTAGTTCAGTTGAATTGAGATGTATGCTTCAACCTGTAGTGTCATTCCATCCCGTCCAGATACTTCTTAAGATTTGCAGATCAGCAACGACTTAGGTCACCTTCGAAGGTTCCACTGAAAGAACCAACAAGTGGAGAAAGTGACATCTGCAGCTGACTGGTGTCGTGGAGAGGGGTTTATCAGTGCCTCTTCCATAATTCCGTTCGTTCTGAACAGAGACCTTAACTTCTGGAACTTCGTAAAATGTCAGTTGATCAATATGGACAACCTTGGATTTAGCCTGGGAGTTCCTACGGCAGATCCTGTAAATCACATCAATGTTTTATTCCATATTTTATAATTGTCCTCCCAATCTAAAACTTTAGGCAGTACAGCTGTCGCTCTTGCCAGGTGTAAAAACACGCCAGTTTTCCTTCTAGAAATGCATTAATCTGTCACGTAAGAATCAGAGTTGTTGCCGAATGAAGTTCTGAGTTCTAAGTAACCTCCTGCACAATTCACTGGCATATTCTGGAATGGCTGCCTCTTTTCAGTTCCCCTCCCAAATAGTGTATTTGAAGGTGTTTCCATTTTATATTCGGCTGAACCATAAGCAAGCAAGAATATAAGAATATATGACATGTTGGAATCATAGCCAGCTTGATATTCTGACTGGATGATTGACACATGCTGTTTCAGGGTGAGGTTGAATCTTTCAACCACTTCATTTGACTGGTTGAATAGCAGTAGTGCGCATTTTTGACAATTCCCAGTATCATGGACACATCTTGGAGCAATGTCAACAGTAAACATTAATTTGAACTTTCAGTTCAGTTTAGTTGAAAGAGGAAATTGGGATTCTCAATGCCCAATCTCTGGGTAGAAACAAGTTCGTATTTTCTTACATTCCTCATTACAACTCATATTCCAAAGCCGATTTTTTTTTGCAAAAGTCGGTAGTTCTTTACAAGTATGAAATACAAAAATATATTTGGAAGACTTCGTTGATTGCAGTACAGTGCTGTAGAATGAAGCAAATATTTGAACACTTCTCCTCTATTGCGCATTACTCCTATCAATAAACTAAACTTTGCATTAAATGCTAGCAGAATTTTCTACATTTACGATGACACAACTATTAAATAACAATCGTCCCCAACTATCTTACGGTGGCTTGGAATGTGGTAGAAATCCCCAACAGATGTGTCTAAAAACTGCGCTGTCCTTAGAAAACAATGCAACCTTCAGCAATCTCAGTACATAATAACAAACTTATTTCCATGGTTGCTTATCAACGAGAAATGTTCTTGCATTAATTAACTAGATGTGATAGTAATGTGGAATTATTCCATGAACATTACATTTCTGTTTCAGTTCAAAGGGAATGAAAATTTCTTCAAAACGCATCTAAGTAAATATGAAATGCAATTATTGTTGAGAAGGTCATTACTGCCATTCATTAAATCGGAAAACAAAATTCTGGAGTTAATCATGCATTGAAAAAGTTAAATAAATAATCGTGCTGTCGTAAAACCCAGGGGTAACATTTTTGCCACTCAAAATTTTTGTATTTATGTCATTTAGTGAAGAACTTTTTAAGCTTTAAGTAAACGGCTCAAAGGAATTTTTGTATGCACTTGGCTCCAACTATGTATTTATTCACCGCAAGATCCCAAAAACTAATTCTTTGAGTGCCACAAACTAACCCCAATAAGGCTCAAAGTGCTTTAAACTTCATTCATATTAAAACAATACTTTCTATATAACACGGACGATTCTCTGGTACTTACCACTTTCCACAAACAGGACAAACGCCAAGCCATCTATGTCGGCTTGGCAGCTGATGGCTCCATACATACAAGGTGAGGCAGAAGTTTCCATACAAATGGTGACAATGTACAATTTGCATTTCTGGTTGGAGGACAAATAGTGAAAGGCCGCTAAAGAGCATCGTCTCCCATTGGCCGAGCAGAATAAGGGGTATTACCATGTATAAACCCATGGTTTTTTCCAGTCTCCTCATCAGTCGCACTCGTGTTCCTGAACCCTGTGTGTCTACTTGATGACGGGAACAGATTCCAGTTCCCGAAACGTCGTAACACTGTCTGTCTGGAAAACTACTGTGTTTTGTTTCGTCTCATCGTTTGTGTCGTTTGTTGTTTTTTCTGTTTATGTCTGATATCTATTATGTTTTTGTTTCGTCTCATCGTTGTGTCGCATGTCAACTTAGGTTTTTTAGATTATTGTTATTTCTTTTTTTTCTGTTTGTGCCAGTCTTCTTCAAACACATCTACGCCAGTTATGAGTAGTATGTGCCACTTCAGGGTACCAGTGGAATGAGGTGCATTCCCGGCTGAGATTGGTACAGCTAGTATACACTGGTATTAAGAGCGGGAGGGATAGGTCGGGACGATAGCGATATTCTTTCTGGAAAGATGTGAGATACGTGGTGGTTGTTATGCCCATTTTACATGTAAATCATTGAGGATGAGTATCAGCCAAGCAAAGGGTGGGGTAATAGGGTAGTCAATGTGGCTATAAACAACTTTTATGTCTTGGCTGTTCCAGTGTACCTGAGTGTGGGAAAATAATCTTTGAATGAAGTAGTTTTGTTACGCTAGCATCAGTGGACGTCTTGGCCTGTAGCATTTGCACACTTAATCACGGGCTGAAACAGCTGATTTTGCATAAACGGTGCTGGAAAACATACTGATTGATTATATAGGTTGAAAAGTTTATATTAATTAATTAAATATTTAAAAACACTTGTAGTCCAAAAATTACTGTTTTTTCATAAACTGAAGGTTCTAGAATACATACATAATTTATCATATTAAAGTAATAAACAATGATGAAGTTAAATCAATTGTATCACAGTTAAGAGATGATAAACTGATTGCATATGTCTTATGATAAACACAATAAATTGTAATGCTAGGCAGTATTTTCAGCAGGTCAAGGTGGTTTCATAGTTTATACAGCAATAAATGCAACAAATCAATAGAAACACTACCTAAGCCTTCATTGAATTTTCCCCCGTCATAAGTCAAATTTCCACACAGCGAGAATCTTGTTTTATTAGTCGACCCTTAGAAGTTATTTATTCATACTGTAACCAAAAACGCAAATGTTACTCGCAGTTTGCCGACAATTTCATTTTTTATTTTATGAACAAAATAATGTTAAATTTTAAAATAAAATCGCACGAAGCTCCGTCGGATGTCAGGTAGTATTTATATAAACATGCTAGCCTAATTTTTTTCTTTCCAAAAAGAATAATAGATTCATATTTCTCATTACGCAAATAACATTTTTTTTTGTATCGTAACAGACAGTTCCTTTTTTTTCCTTGAGTTCTATTTTAAGATTAGGAAGAGGAATTAAGAACTTTCCTCACATTTTCCTTTTTCAATATTGAAGTTTACTTGAGAAAAAATGCTAACAAGGTAGCTGATACAACTGCAATATATTGTAAGAAAACATGATCCTATTCGTGTTTCAGCCATAGACCTATAAATTATGTTATACATAACACAACACTTGCGTGACACCAATGTAATAAAACAATATTTTATGTATATTTTATATAGTCGAACCATTCCGCGTTTTCAGTTGCTATCACTCATCACTTGAAATGTTTTACTTGTTATTCATATTTTACCACTGTCCACGTCAGTTTTTAGGTAGTTACCTTCTATGTTTCTCGAAATTTTGTACTACTTTGCATTTATCAAATACCGCATAACTGTTTCTTTTTAAAATATTTATGGTACTGTACAGGCTTTTCAATTATGTAAAAGGAGTAAATTGTTTTACACTGACAAATAAAAGTTGAATATGTTTCAGTATAATAAACACACAAAAAATAATTTCAAGGCAAATTTACGTCAAGTGTATGTTCTTTAGTTCGTCTTAAATATAAATTTAAATTGAATATTTTGCAACCTATAAACTGCACAAAGAGATCGCGAAATTATATGGGTTCATTTGAGTACAAGCTTGATCTTGAAACCAAGTTTTGCAGTGGTTTCAAAATTATATTTTTATTGCAAATACCTACATACATCGCAAATTCATTCTTACAGTTTTAACACTTATACATCATCGTTTGTATATGAATTTTTCTGTTGCAATACATCAAACGGGTTTGTAGATTTTCCCCCTGAAATGTCACATATTTTGTTGTCAAAATAAGCCAAGATGAAGCAAAACATTTTTTTTTTGCTAATGAACGGTACATTATTAAAAAAACGCTCTGGCAAAATTTTGCATCGTATAACTGTACACAGTCTCAAATTTTTTCAAAGCATTTAAATAAAAAAATTTTGAGTTATTTAAAATTGTATTAAATAAATGAAAGACCATGGCCTGAAGTACTTGCGTGATTGCCTTACTGTTTATTAAATTTGGCCTTGAAGACTCTGAGCCAATAGCAAATCTGCACAAGAATACTCACTGACTACTGCCAGTGTACAAGTAGCTGAGGACATAGTGTACACAGGACTGTGGAGTCCCGCCGGCTGGTCGTTAAACCCGTGGAATTTCAGGGACTCTAACTGTACATTTTCTGGAAAGTTCCAATTTGTTTAAATGTTATATGTCATTTATTGCGGTAACTGATGTAAGTATTCAGTGTGACACGTGGCTTGTTTATCATGTGTTGTGTTGGAAGTGGCATATTTGCGTATCCATGTGTTGAAGTTGGCATTATTGATTTTGTAACTGTAGATGTCATAACATTTAAGAAAACTGCCAAATCACTAGCTACTTTTTTAATTGACTGCATCATGCTTTACATCGTGTTACAGGTTTAATACGTTGTTGTGAATAATTTTACCTATTTGTGAACAAAGCAGTATCTCATTTAGAGCGGAATGTCTGTGCAAATTAAATTATTGAACCTATCACAGCAGAACATTTGTTGCGAAAAACATAAAGTTATATACGTTTCAGTAACTATTCCCTGTTGATAATAAATCCCCGTGCTTTCTATTTTATGAATGCAATTTATAAATATTCAAACTGAAAACTCATTTTTGAGATACAAGGCAACATACATTGGCATACAGGAGCAACGTTCAAACTGTTAGCATTTCTTAGGGATCTGAAAAATTAGCGTTTTTTTTTTTTTTTGGCTAAAGCTAGAATTCAAGCAATCCATTGTAAGTTCGTATCACATTTGTAATTGAGCCTTGATTTATTTGACACCACCTGGAGGACGGCTAAGCTAACTCGTATATTCAGTCGATGAATTTTGAACTACAGCATTTGCAGCACGGAGTTCTGTCTGAAGTACTGTGCAGACGACAGTAAATTTCCAAAGAACTGGTCTCCCCACTTTGTGTTGGCGCTGACTATATAAAATTATACAGTCAGCAAGTAACTTACCATCACAAATAAAACGTTTCAAGAGAGGTATATTTCATTGGAGATTTATTGAAGCATTGTTGAATAAAATATACGGAACTACATTAGGTAATTTGCTGCTAACCATTCAATATGTTGACATATATTGCATATGTTTTATTATATGTAGTAACGACTAGTGATTTTTCTTTCTTCCCGAGCCTTGTATTAGACTCAAGTAAATAAGACGACCATATAAAGACAGGCGTAACAGACTGTCGCACAGAAATGCCAGCAGCAGAGAATATACCACAAACACTCATGCATCTGTTCTTACTATCCACGATAGTATGGCAACCGACAATGGATGGGATAAGGTGAATAAAATACTAATCTACACCCTACTGATTACTTTACTTGTAAGAGCCTATTCCTTCTTCTGAAATTATATGAAACGGAGTGTAGGCGTATGTACCATGTATCCACTGGGGAACGATACAACAAGTGTGTTGAGGACGGAAAGTTCGAGTTATTGGGAAGGGTGAGTGTAGTCGAGAGACCAGCTTACCTAGCAGCAGGTTGAGCATCGTGCTGGAGATAATATGTTGATATAGAAGGTTGATAGCTAGTCGAACGCCACTGCAGCCGTACCACGACTAGCGTGGGCAGAGATGACGGTGTAGGTACAGGTTCCAACGACCTCTGAGCACACACCTGCGCAACACAAACATACCGTCCATAAGTCAGATCACACTATTGGACAGTTTTGAGACGATTGTCTTGGACGCTCTGTGAGGCTATGTACGTAATCGCTGGTCTCTGTTGTGAGGGGCGACCCTCTCCTTCTCTGGACAACACAGGCTATCCAGCTAGTTGGTACAACTCCTATACTCCTGCCCTTAACTTTACAATTATCTTTAAAACTAATAAGCTTTCATCTCTCATTACATTTACTTTTCTTCGCTTCTGGCTTGTTACATTGTACGTGGAGTTTATTGTGCAGTTATTTAGGATATACGCAAAGGAAAAAATATTCCCCATACAGTTTAGGAAATATTACATTACACTGTACAAAATCGTCCGCAGTAATAATGAACGTAATTAACTTATATACATTACGGACACTTCTTTGATATTTAAAGAGCTCAAATGTTGAGCATTGTTACCAACTCGTTATAGGTACGCTAACTTACCATTAATAAATAGGAAATAATTTTACCATACCACCTTTCTCTACTCTCTAATACATAAGCGTGGTAAGTTTAAAAATAAATTTTACATCGTAATTCCTTTCAGGTAAATTTGCTTTTTTTTTGCAGTGCAAATGTTTCATTTCGACTGTTTCGTCGTTTTGTCTACTTCTCTGCTACATGCCGGGAAGCTACTGATATACGTGTTGATACGTAGACAGTATTTTGACAGGTGTGTCCGAAAACAAGATTGAGGAAACCCCTTCTTTTTCACGAAACCGAATGTCATTGCTATTACAGCTGTGTAAACTAATTATGCTTGGAAGATAACTGTAAAAATATCTGGCCTCATAACTGAGGCATTCTGCACAGCGTGTACGAAAATTGACACTAAATATATTTCAGAAGGTAAACCCTTGTGGAAATGAATAACATTTATGTGGTGCATCTTGTGACTTTGCAGAACTCACATTTAAATTAATAAACCCGGTTGCAAACAATGATAGGTCCCTACTCGTACTCCACATGGATCTTTGTTCAAACCTGCGGGATGTAATTAAATTGCACTTTTTATGCGTGCAACACAAAAGTTGCACCTGCTTTGCGTTCGGTTGCGTTGCACTGGAATTAAATACTCACGCACATTCGATAGAAGATCCGCTTTACTTGCACTGCACTTACGTTGCACTGCGTCGTCGGTGCAAATGACAGATGGTGATATGGTGATGTCACTTTTCATGTAAGCACCGCGGTGGCCGAGTGGTCAGGCTACTCGCCTCCCACCAAGGCGATCCGTGTTAGATTAACGGCGGGGTCGGCACCCAGATTTTCGAATGTGAGAATCGTGCCGGACGAAGCCACTGGTCGGCAAGTTTTCTCGGGTATTTCCCGTTTCGCCCGCCCATTCATTCCGGCACCGCTCCTTACTTACATCACGTCACCCCTCACCAGCGCTAGATACCTAGATGTTGAGCGCTGACCAAAATCTATTCATTCAATCCGTTTTCTTGCCTGACAACCTACTACCCCTATTCAACGGTATCGCCAGTTTCGGGCATAAGGTAACATTTTCGAACGTGAGTATCTTGGTAAAATATATTCAATTTTATCTAATTTACCACCCCTTAACAATTCGTATCACTTGTTTATTATCATCCTGTATAATCAATAAAGTACTACACGTAAGAACTTTAGAGCCCTTGCAAACATTTACTATAATTTTTTAACCCTTTCGTCCATAGCCTTGTTATGCACGATGGTAGTTTGTCTTCACATTGTTGCAATATTGCCTGGCAAGCCGGACAGCAAGACGTCCGAGTGGCAATCAGGTCAGCGTTGGGAAACCACGGAAGTCAGCAACTCACCTCCCCCCTCGTAGTTGCACAATATCGAGGACAAGCACGCCGATATAAGGCGCTGTTACCAAGTAAACGGGGTCTGTCTGTCTGTCGTCGGTCGTCGAGCGGTCGTCCACCAGTACTCATCTGATCAACAGCAGTGCGGTTCTCCGCCGGGGACTCGGGCTCGAGCCCCGGCGGGTGTGTGCTCGTTCGTCGATGCCGTCTCCTCATCAGTCCAGCTTCGGTAAGGTCGTCAGATCTAATTATGTGGCAGCAACTCTCAACTTAATAAAATAACTTAATATTCAGTAATAATGCACTCCCCTCCTAAATAAATAGAACACAATGTAACCTATTTTGTATTCAGAGTACCTGCCATTGTAGTATAGTAAATTCCCATTTAACCACAACTCTCTTAAAGTCATTTAGCCGTAAATACATATCTAAATAAACCCACAGTGTAGCTACCATCTGAGCAAAACCCCCCAAACTAATAATAACTTATGAACCCCCAATATAATAAACGACTTACAAAATAAACCATTTTGTAACAATGGTGGAGGTGCCAACCATGCTTTTATATACTCATAAGCTTCGTGTCATCGCACTATGAACGTGTTCGCAAAGTCCTTGTAGCAGAAGCTGTACCTACATTGTACTGACTCAGATACTGTTGACGTCAGCATGGCCGAGGAAGTCCCAGATGCGGCTGAAGTAGCCTCCAATGTGCCTGAAGTTCTCGTAGCACTACCGATGTAGCCACCAACATGGGTGATTAGCTTGTTGCTGCCATGCTCGTCCAAGTCACCAACATGCCTGAAGCTCTTGTTGTCGCAGCCAATGACAGATCACCAGCACGAGCGAAAAATTCGCTGACTTAACCATAGTCTCGGACAACCGATGTCAAGCAATCAGAATCATGCTAAAATAGCAAAAGATCTTTTTATCCTTTTAGATTTTCGAAGTGTTCCGAACGCATTTGTTCTCAGTTATAGATGATCTACAACACCCAGGCTCCAACCCGAACCTTTCATAACCATCTCTTCTTCCTCGCGACGTTGTTTTAGACACTGTTTTTCACACTAATTTTGATTCCATGTGCATCATATAGAGGCACATTCGATGTCTTGAATGTGTTCCTGCATTGCTTACTGACATGAGATTCTGGTTTATCATAGTCACACTCAGCTCAGTGCACCATAATTTTCCAACTCCTTTGTAAATTGCTGTATTATATTTCTTTTATACTACCAAGAAATGTGCAAACATCTTTCGATGTACTAGACGAAATTCTTACAACCTACGTCTTACCATTAAATGCTGATTCCTTCAGTGTGAACCCATTACCATTTGACATGTTTAAAAATTTTTTTCAGGCTGACAAGTCTTACCAGTACATATTTTACATGTCTGCTGTATGCATTCATGCATATAAACTACTGGTTACGATGTATATACTTAAAGTTTTTCCCGCCTTTAATGTTTAATATTTAATAACAGTTGAATTCACGTTCATGCTTGTAACATCCCAGATTCTGGTACACCTAACGTGCCATTTTAGTTCATGTTTTATGCCTATCATGTTACCTGGGATGGCAACATTTACCTAAAGCCTTGTCAAAGTATCAGCATGGATATTTTGTTGTCGGTGATACATTTTCTCTGCTGTTCATACATGGCTCCATCATTGCAGCAACGTATATTTAAATTATTAGTACAAGCATACATTCAATGGCACTTTTCACCCGGATAGGTTGTGCCATATGGGTTAAACCTTCAACTATTAAATCATGCCTACCATTGTGAGCAAACACAAACATCTTATCACAGTAGTTGCATGAGTGTCTAGTAGGCGACGTCACAATTTCTCTTGAAGTTTCATGATTGTGCCCGAAGTCTTCACTGCTGATGTTGAGTCATTTTTAACTTCGGCAGGTGCTGAACCACCATCATATAGTGGCAATAATTTTCTTAAATATCGATTTACAGTTAGACTAATAAGACATTTACATGTAGATAAATGTCATTTCAAGTTACTATGCTGTACCAAACTGAGTTGTGCAGTTTAAAATTCGAACATAACATGTCTTACATTCTGAAGACATCCTGCTTCATGCTGACATGTAGTTTTTCTCTTCGTTAATATCTACTTGCAGTACGAGCAAGAATAACTTCCCTGCATATTTTCCATCGTCACTGACGGAGATGTAGTGCTCATCATAAGCAACAACTGAGCAGCTACATTCTCTACAGCTCATGCTGTGTCCATGCCACTTACACCCTGCTACATGTACATTCACGTGACTTTGTTATTTTTCCCAGAGGCTAGTCGAAAATGTGTTTTCAATTCGTCCATAATGTAAATTATATTGCGAATAAGGCTGCTATAAAAAGCTACAGAAAACATTTTTCTTCAAATATAAATGACAATACCACTTGATATAAATCAACGATACTCATAATTGTTTCAAAACAATAGAAGACCAAAAAAGTGTTTACTAGGTTCTGGAAATGAAAATTTAAATTCGGTTTCAGGGTAGCATCACTCTCGCCATATTAGTTTATGTGAAAATTTAAACAAATATCATCGACTTATTTTTTTCATAAGCAAAATTAACACATACACATCTCGTCTCATCCTATATATATATATATATATATATATATATATATATATATATATATATATATATATATATATATATATATATATATACACATGAAACAATAAGCTACAAAACTTTTAGCTCAGTGTTTCCAAAAATTCCTGTGCGATTCTGCTGTGTCGTGTAAACACGGCTTTCCTGAGGTTCGGACGAGTCCTAGATCCCTTCTCGCGTCAGAAGCGCTGTGACCTAGATGCTCGCGCATTTCCTTTGCCACCGAGGACCCTTCGTGAACCGTCCCGAATTATTTATTTCCATAACCGATCCGGATAGAGGTCATGTGCGCCACAGGTTGTAGAGTTCTTCCGTGACACAAATTTCGTTTACATTTTTTTCTTCAGCTCGCCAACGCACTAAATAAGCTTTTCAAACGTCGGAAGTTGTTTCTGCAAGTTCATCAAAATAGTACTAAGAAGAAAAACACATCCTAAAAGCGGATTTTACACTTTATGCAGAAAGCAATTTTTTTATTCCAACTAAAGTGTCAGGGAAATATCTTTCAAGATTTTTGTTTATATAGACACTATGTTTCACAATTATGTGCATATGTTTTGCATATTTTCCAAAAATAATGAGTTCACATTAATAGCTGTGCATGCCGTGTGTCTGTAAATGTATGTGAATCACCCTAATAACTCTTGAACCCAGAACCTTTTCGGCCTCGATAATGTAAGCTTTAAAAAGAGACGTGGAGGATCTGAAAATGGTATGCACTCAATGTAACAATTATGAAGTCGTGAACAAACATTATAAAGTTGGCCCTTTTGTACTTTCTTTCATAGGTGTAGCAAATTCTATTTGGTGGAAATAATTGTACACCCACTTGTTTCAATGCCTTGCAGCTCCACCTCTGCTTCATGGTCTGTGATTGGATATTTTTAACTGTAAGTGTCTTTGGAGTTCCACCTACCTGTAAATCACAGACGTGTGGTCAAATATTGTACAAGGACAATATAGGAAACTCACAAGAAAAATACATACGTGTTATTTAATTCCAGTTCACGCCGACATGAGTGCTATTTCTTCTTCAGTAGCACATTGATCCATGTGCAGCTTTAACTTATATATTGGTATTTATAAATTGAAATGTAATCGTGAATTCACAATACATACACGCCCTTTTAGTTGTTATTTTGATACGTTGAAATTTAAAACAATTGTAAAAACATTCTCATACTATTAGCCTAAGAGAAATTCTGTCCGTAAATGTATAACCACCACAGAAAATTGAGACGTAGGAATGTGAATATTGTTAGTGTTTTAGTTAACGCCGATGGTAACACGTCTAATGCTTTAACACTGCTAACAAGCTGTCGTTTCCCGTATTGTCCCTTTACGATGTTTGGTGTGGTTTCGCAGAACAATACTTTCATCGGCACAAGGAACGATGCATCTGCACAACTCACATGCCACCTGGTGACGGATGTGTGTGTGTGTGTGTGTGTCTGGTGAAAATTGATGAAGCACCACGAACGAAGTCGGCCGGCACATATAGTGTGATATCCCCTCTCCGCCCAGAATCAGTGGCGTCATTTAAGGTTTTTCTAAGGGGTGGGCAAGATTTTTTTTTTCCGACGACAGTGACCTTGTTGCATCTTTTTTATTAATTACGCATGTGTAAATTAAATACTTTAATAATAAAACTTCAGTTTTATGTGCTTAAGTTAGCATTATTTAAATTTAAAAATACTAAAAATACATTTACACACATAAAATTCTAAATCCAGGGGGGGGGGGCATTTGCCCCATCTGTGGCCCCAAATGACGTCCCTGCCCAGAATCCGCGCAGCTGTAACGGTTTTTATATGTGGCTGTGCACTGTGATCCTATAATTTGATTGTAACCATCACTGTTGCAAAGTCCAATGTAGTTGTAGTCCGGTACACATATAACATGAGAAACAACCGTCTAAAAAATTCAAATTTAGGAGAGTTTTATGGTTTTCATATAATGCTTCCAGTGTTTTTATGTCTCAAGTAATTTTCACAAGTAGTGTGAGGTGTGCTTTCTTTTCGTAGATAAGCTTTGTGGACGCACGTTAACTAGCATCAGAGGGAAAAAAACGTTAACTCAAAACACGCTGCACGCAGTTCTAGCGCCAAACAGGCGGCCGCCTTAATCTAGGATAGATAATTTATCAAACAAGTGTAACGTACTCTTAATTGGACGTAGTTATGCACAGGGTAACCAACACACAAAGTAATTTACGTTGAGAAAATCATGTCAAGTGGCAGGAGATTGACTGAAATATATCGTAGAAACAAAATATAATATTTTAAAATAATAAGAGCTCAGAAAAAGCAGTTTATACTAGGTTTAGATACGTACAGAACACTTTCGACTTTATATGTTTCATATGGCATGCGCTGGTATAGATGCAGTGCTTCCATTCGTAATTTTTTGTAACATTTATTTTTCGTTTTATAACGTGTCAGACGGAAGAGGGAAACTTCAGCAATCTTAGGTTAAGAACCGGCGTCACTTATCACGCTGAATTTTTCTTAGCTCTAAATTAAAAAATTGGCAAGTTTTCTTTGGAAATATTTGAATAGGTACCTATGACTCAGATAATATCTTTAATTTGCGCTACGCACGTTGCATTCAAAACAGGCCTATTAATGCATAAATATGAAATAACTAAGATAATTTAAAATTTAGAAAATAATCATCTCTCACCGTGTAATAAAGACTGAATAACTCGTTGAACCAATTAAGTATAATAATGCGCACTTAAACATTAAGTGAAATATTTCTCTTAAGTGACATAGCCGGTAATTCGTCACATTTTCAGTTTATTAGGGGCTGCGGTGGCCGAATGGTCTCGCCTCCCAAGGCGATTCGAGTTCGATTCCCGGCGGGGTCGCTCCTCGGATTTTCGCATGTAGAAATCGTGCCGGACGATGCCGCTGATCGGCGGGTTTTCTCGGGGATCTCCTGTTTCCCCCGCCCTCTTATTCCGGCGCTGCTTCATACCCACTTCACGCAAAAGACGCAGATGTTGAGCGCTGACCAAAATCTGTCACTCACTTTATTTACTAGACTACACGTATACGAAAATATATAACTTTAACACAGGGGCGTCATTTGAGGTTTCTCTTGGGGAGGGGAGGCCAAGATATTTTTTTGCGACAGTGATCTTGTTGCATTTTTTTTTTATTAATTAAACATATATACATTAGAAACTTTAATAATAAAACTTCAGCGTTATGTGCTAAAGATCGCATTATTTTAATAACAAAACACAAAAAATATATTTTATTCACTTAAAAATCTGAATCCATAGGGGCGCCCTGCCCTCTTTAAATGACGCCCCTGCTTTAACAAAAGCGGTCTCTTAGTTCGTTTTCCCTAACCCAGTCACGCGGGCTTGGTGTGGCGATGTAGAAGCGGCACAGTTCCACGGTGACTGTGAGTCACAGCTGTCACCGCTGACCTCTGTGACCCTGTGACCTTGGAACGTGCCCCAGTGGTCTACTGCTCGCGCTCAGAGAGGCGTGCACAACTTTGAGGGAGAAATGGTACTCTTTGGAAACTGCTCCACTTGCCTAAGTGACAGTCACGTTCCTCGCGTGATTTCGTTCAGAATTTACGGACAAAGTGGCGCTGAGCGGCACATGTCTGGAAAGTTTGAAACACCAGGGACGCAAAAATCAATGTCTACATTTACATACAGGACTTTGCGAAGTTTCACAATGTAGGTTTACCTTAAATATCAACTCTGAAAAAGTACAGAAAGGACATTTTAAATGAACTTCTAGTGATTTTCTGCCTGTTTATTAAAGAGGCTTTCGACTGTTCGGTAGAAGACAACTAATAATGTTCATTCGATGATGCATCTGTAGTTGATAAAGTACGTCTTTATTTCCAGCTCTTCAGTCCAATATTATAACTTTATTGCTTTCTCAATAATTTGAATTAATAAAAGAATAATTATCTTTTTTCTTCGTTACAATTTTATTTTACCTTAGCAATTAGGCCTACATTTTCACTGTGGCTATCTCACTCATTTTATTGTTTTCATAATACAAGTTTTACATACTTTGAAGATGATTACGCACGACTCCACCGCTTAAAGTAAAATGTATGTACGAAATTGAAATTGAGAATTAAAGTTATTCCTTTTTTCAAGGCCAACATATCGAAACATCAAAATGACGTCTGTGCAAATGTGAACATCGATTTCAACATTCCTCAGATTACAAGCTTTCCAAAAATATGCCACTTTTCTAATCTTCATAAATTCTGAACGAAAAAAAATTACATAGAAATCTAAATGTGAGGTTTGCCTACGCTGAAAAATAAATAGCTACAGCTCACTTAACTGCAAAGAAAAACCGCACATGGGAGCAGTAATTCAACTGACCAACGTTTGGAAAAATTTCTTACAGTTAATTTATTTTATTTTGTTACTGTAGCCTACGTACAACACATAATCCAAAAAATTACATGTATAGGCCTATATTATTTTAATTTTTGGCAGTTATGGGATTAGAACCTTGCATCAGTAACCCAATATGATAACAATTTTTTTTTAGTACATAGCATATGGAAAATTATTAAGGTGACAAAATTTACTACTTATGTTTAATATCTACTTTTAAACATCAAAGCTGTAATACAAATTAAAAGATTTTGACAACCACTGGTATTGATAAACAATATCTTCTGTCATTATCCGTAAATTGTGTTATTTCTACACATACAACTGTATGATTAAATTTACAAATTACTTTATAATTAAATCAGTGTGTGGTCTAAATGATATGAGGAAACTTTAAGTGTACCTCCTTTCATAGATAGAAGGTCTTTCAACAGAAAATGAAAATTACTACCGTACGAAAACCAGCAAATTTGTATGAAACTGACTTATTTGGCGTTAACTGGACAATCACGATTGCTTTTTATTCGGTAACTTCTTAGATCTTAAAAAATACATTTTACACATGTCTTCGGGACATTTCGCTGTCGTGCGAACAAATTTCCTCTAGAGTACGGACGTTTTTATTCTTGGGGAAATGTATTTTCCATTCAGTAGATCCAAAAACTCTATTTTACTGGGCAAAAGAGTATTTAAGTAAGTTTTGAGAGCGGTGAAACGGTCACACTGGTTTTCAGTTTCAGGGAAGTTTTAGTGTTAAAAATGGTAAAAGTTGTTCGCAAAATGGCTGAAAGAAAAATGTCAGAAGTGCTCACTTTATCGTGAATAGTCTCTACCATACATCAATCTAGTAAAAATGGATGTAGTTCGTTAAAGTCCAAAGTAATTATTAGTATGACCGAAATAATAAAAATATCATCTTTGAAATGTTTTAATGTTACTTCGTAATAAATGTTACTTAAATTTTGGACAGTAAAAATTTTTAACTTACGTAGGAAACAGCATGAAGCAAATCTGATTTTACATGTAACAGAATTTTGATACGACTCTCTTGTGAACTAAATAAAAATACAAACTAAAACTAAATGTTTAGTAAATTATTGAAATGTTAATTGTTTGGTATTATAAGTAACAATTTATTTTCCACGCTGAAGAAAATATTAAAATATAATTTTATACAAAACCATTTGCCTTTTAGGTTACATGGTGCGAAAAGCAAATGTAAAGAAAACATAACTTAAGTAATTTCAGTGTACTGTTCAATGACTAACATTCTTAATTTTTAAACACGCAATCAATACAAATATGCACTTTATTCCAGAAAAATGCATTCCACAGTATGTGAGTTGTTTATGACTACATAATTTCAGACAACCATATGTAATTGGTGGACTGCAAAATTGCCGAATTTTTTACGAAGCAAATAATTGTAACGTTACAAAAAAATATGCATTTACAAAGGAAAGCAAGATCCATATACATATATAAACATTTGTAAACCTACAAATAAATGCCTTGAAGTTTTTACAAAACATTTTTAAAACGTAGGTATAGGTCGCTTGTTTTGTTTGTGTTTCTGTGCACATCTACGAATCATGGCGAACTTCACACGAAACAGAATTCTAGTAGTCGCTCAAAATTAGAACGTACGGAGACATACATCACATTTGCTTAGTAAAATCTGGCCGAAGCGAGATTCGAGCACGTGATCAGCTGATCTGGACGTCACGCCTGCGAACAAGAGAGACGCAACCCACTGCGCACTACAACACTGCGGCGTTGCCCTATGTCCTAGCGCTGCCTTGCTATCACCAGAGTTGAAAATACCAAGTCACAAACAAGGCACGGTGTTGGAAACAATTGACGGTGGCGAAGTGAGGTTAGCTATCAAAGGAAGTAGCATTTGACTCGACTCTATACTTAGAGCATGTGACTTCAGCATGACTGCAGAAATAAAGCTGTAGAGCTATATTCCTGTCACAGAGGTTGTGTTTGGGCTAGACTACATATGGATACAGTATATAAGTAGCACAGAATACCATGCTATATTCACGCACAACGTAGAAGCGTACGAAACGATTTCTGTTAAATTGTTTTATATCCCCCTTACACAATAAAATCAAATAAAATATTCGTTGCTGGACTTCGTGCTTTAGTGATAAAACTAAATGATTACTTTATGCAACTTCATAAATATTTAAATACACTAACTTAGTAACCGCCCTGCTTGCTTATTGGCTGCGCACATAACACAGCGCGCGGCCCACAGGTAAGTTACAAATTGGTTAACATCGTGTGCGTCGTCCGTGTACAATTTCCCTGGGCGTGTCCTACTCGTCTGTATGACGGATGCTATGAGTAGTTCAGGATAAAGTAAGAATTTTTGAAGCCCTCATTACTTTATTTCCTTGCCGATAATTTACAGTTTTCTGCCACTTTTAATTTAAACTAAGCAACCTCTGTCCAATCAAAGAGTATAGATTGTACCGTATTGAAAACTTTACTTCTGAGTTAACGATGTAGGTCTATAGACCAAATATTTTTTGATGCTTATTCTAAAAAAAATGCTCTCCAAAAGTGATCACATTAACGTGTTCCACATATGTATAGGACCACGAAAATGTCGCGAATTCA
Organism: Medauroidea extradentata; assembly: GCA_003012365.1. Taxonomy (NCBI): domain Eukaryota; kingdom Metazoa; phylum Arthropoda; class Insecta; order Phasmatodea; family Phasmatidae; genus Medauroidea; species Medauroidea extradentata. The sequence continues at coordinate 4,688 of PNEQ01018716.1, read as the reverse complement.
AGGACCTGCATGTTAGAATCCACTATCCTATGCGTATTCAAGCCCTGACTATTTGTCCACCAGCTGTTACTCACTGGAACAACAAACAGTGAACGAATAGACGGGACTTGAGTATGCATAAGACTATGGATACTAGCGTGCGGGTCATTTAACTCGCAGTTTTTCTTGTCCTAATTTTCGCGGAAAGAATTTTGTCCCACCTTGTTTCGGTGACTTACATTCTAAAAAATAGTCTGTAAATTTGCCACACGTGTGCGCCGGAGCGCTAAGAAAGTATGGTATGGTAGTTTCCCAGAAATCCATGGTAGCAAATTTTTATCAAACAGTCAAACATATACTGTAGTTACCAGACTTGTACTGTAACAAGTGTAACAGTTTGATATTTACAAGACGGAAATATGGTAACTGTCTCATACTGCGTTTAGGTTAATTAGGCCTACTTCCTAAAATTTTCAGGAAGTTTTTTTACAGTGTAGCCCTACGTGCACATCTGCAGTTCTGCTTCGTGGTCAGTGATTCCGTAGATAGGTAAAAGTTCCAATAATTTACCCAAAAGAAAAAGTAGCCTATGCCACAAAATACAAAAATTCAAGTTGTTAACTCTTGAGTGCGCCGCCTACGAAACGCTGAAAATGCGTTTCAATGTGTTCGTAAATACGTTTTTTACGAAACTTTTCCACGTGTGCCCAATGTGTCAACGTACGAAAAGGAAATGCACTTCAAAGGATAACGAAAAGGAAGTTTCAAAGCATCGTGTCAGTTAGAAAAGTATTTCGGAGCCGCTCAAAATGCCTAATAACATCTGTTTCAACCTGTTATATCTGAAAAACTACTCACGGGATTCGTATGAAACTGCTCTAGAAACATGCAGTGGACTTTGCTTAACTGTCCACCAATAAAAATATGGGTTCACCACTGCTAGTGTCGGTCAGACGAGTGATCTACGATATCACTGCGCGCGTTTCAGTGTCTTGCGGTAGAGGCGATATCGCACCAGATGAGCCGGTTAACATCGCCCTTGGCGCCGTGCTTCACTCACACAAACACACGGCCACTAGGCGGACGCCTTACGAAGATAAGTTTTCTAGATTTATTGATTTTATGTTTGCTTACTTATAAGTAACTAATTTTTATCACTTAGCCTAATTTTGAAATTCAGAGCCCGTTATGACATAAAGCATTACATAACATAATTTTTTAAGCATAAGTGAGCTGATTGCTATCTACAGTTGCTGACGTGAGGCGGAAACCGTGGAATAATTAGTTTATATCTAATAACGGTTACCCAGATCAAAACAGTAAAGTAATGTAAACAATTGTGATTCTTAATCATCTGTTAATACGTACTCAACTTCCTACCTAGCTTTATTTTTAAATAATTAACATATTTATGTTACGAAACATTTTATCAAAAACCGGGTTTTATGGAAACTACCCCCTTAAAAACCTCTTCCACGCTCCACCACTGAGAATAGAATGTCAGTCAGGGAATCGGTTACTTCCCTTCTCGTCAAGTCCACTAACTGTGTGTGGTAGATAAATAAACGTTAAAAACACCAACTGAATTAGTATACATGTTTTTGAAAGCCGGTATTGTAAACTTCAAAACAAGAATCCTACACAGTTCATTTAACGCTTGAATACGTACAATTTCCTAGAAATATTATTCCCCCACGACATGAAACTAAAAGACTTGTACTGTTCTTGCACTGAGAGCCGAGGAGAACGAGTAAATTAATGCAACCCAGCCCCTCCTTCCTTCGCGGCAGGGCAGACGTTTTGCAATCGACCGTCTCATTGGCCCGACAACCCGCGTCTGCGTGCGTACTCGCTCTTTATACTCTCGTGCACTTCCTCTTTGATCGCATCTTTATCTGTTGCGCCCTTCTGTTTGGTCACAATCTCCCCTCCCCCTTCGCCGTCTACTGCAGTTAACAAATCCACTATACAGCTGGCGAGATGGCGTCGTCTAAATTGTTGCAGACTGTCCACAATAAAGTACGAATATTTCTGCGGTCCTGCTAAATCTATGTTGCCAGCGATTCCTGTATTTTCGGCACTTGTAATATTTCTCGCTGTTCAGTCCAACGTTTGAGTTCTCCGATAAATTCATAAACCAGCAAAACGCCAAATGTTAGATTTTTAGTAAGATATGTTTAAGGCCATGCACTTTCGTTTTTACTGTTTTTTCCAATAATTAATTTGCTATCCTAAACGAGAGTATGTATCAAAAAACTGTTTGGCAGATTTGTTTACAATTGTTTTTGCCATTACAGCTAATTTTTCTTTCTAAATAAGAAATTATACAGTTCAGACTAAAATTCAACTAAGCAGAATTTTCTGCATTACATAATTAGCGGAAGTCATAGTATTTGCTCCCATGAAAAAAAAATCAGCCAACATAATCAATAATATTTTTAACAAAACTGCCAAACAGATTTTTGATAGTCTGTCTGATCTCATTTAGGCGTAAAAGTTAATATCGCTAAAAAGAAAAGTAGACACACAAGAGCATTATTGTGGGAATTTAACCAAAAATTTTATATTTGTACGAAATATGGTTTGTTTTTGTAGACATATTTTGTGATGATTTTTACAATAATAGGAATGTTTTAATTTTCATAGTTTTTGTGCAGTGGCATTGTTAAAAAGTTGGTTTAAACTTGCTTTCTGCTAGAGGACAGGGGTGTTATGAAGTTATATATTATTGCAGGGTTTATATAGATGGTTGCTACTCTATGGGTTTATTAAGGTGGTTACTTAGAATTAAATGCTAAGATATGGTTAATCGGGCATTTACTCTGCTTGGATGGAAAGTACTCTGAATACGGAAATGGTTACAATGTGTTACATTAATTTAGAAGTGGAGCGCAATATTGTATGAATTATTAAAACATTAAATTAAATATAGGAATATCACAGGGTTGCTACCACCTAATTAGATCTGACGACCTTACCGGAAGCTGGATTGAAGAGGAAGACGACATCGACCCCGAGCCCCGGATGAGAGTTGAACTGCTATTGATCGTACGAGTGTTGGTGGGCCACAAACCCAGTTCACTAGGTATTAAAACGTTACATCTGCGTGCTTGTTCATTATTGCTGTACTACTGAAGGGGGTGAGGGAGTAGCTGTCTTTATTGGTTTCTCAATGCTGGTCTAACTACAGTCCGGTCCTCTCTCGCTATCCGGCCTGCTTGGCCATACCGTATGTATGAGCCTGTAGCCAGAATAATTTTGTGGGGAGATGGCAGCAGGTAACTTGTTAAAAGGGGAGGGGGGAATTACGGGCATATCAGAACATGTTTATATGTATAGGCCTATATATATGTGTGTGTGGGTGTGTGTGTGTGTGTGTGAGTGTGTTTTACACGTTTATACTAGCATGCATATAAATCGTGTGTATGTGTATTTACATACGCCAGTACTTTAAATATAGAATTTTCGTATGTACATAAAAATTTATGATTTTAAAATGAAAATCCATCACATGTTCCCACCTTCTGGCAGGGTTACAGTGTGTATGACAGCATGAGAGAAGGCCGGGGTGAAAGTTGGGCCTGCTGCTCGACTGGCGAGACATAACTGTCGCCCTCCGGCCCGAAGAATGGATAAGGTGAGTTGAGTGTAGAGCAGCGACCCACCCCTCTTTTATTCTTTCCCGGGAGATGGGGGGTGGTGATCGAGGAGTCAGACCTCTCGCCTCCCAACAAGGCAATCCGGCTTCGATTCCCGGTGGGGTCGGTCCCCGGATTTTCGCATGTGGGAATCGTGCAGGACGATGCCGCTGGTCGGCGGGTTTTCTCGGGGATCTCCCGTTTCCCCCGGCCATTCATTCCGGCGCTGCTCCATACTCACATCATGTTACCCCTCACCAACGCTAAAGACCTCAATGTTAAGCGCTCAGCAAAATCTCTCACTCTCACTTTCCCGCGGGCGGATCCAAGAATTGCAGTTAGCATAGGAGAGGATTAAATAATATAATACGAATGAAATATCAGTAATTCAAGTTTTCAAAACTTCTGATGATAGTAGGCTATTCATTTCACAGTCTAAATCGGAATCAGAGAATATCCAGAGCATAGACATTAATATAGTGAATCAAGAAATATTTACACTGGTGACTCAGTGAGTATCAAGAGTGTGGATATTACAACAGCGAATAAGTGAATATCCAGAATATAGACATGACTATAGTAAATAAATGACTGTAAAAAGTGTAGACGTTACAACTGTGAATCAGTAAGCATACAGAATGAGAGAATATTACAAAAGTGAATCAGTAAAATTCTAGACATTTCAATGGTGAATTAGTGACTACCCAGAGTGTAGACATCACAATGGTGAATTAGTGGCTACCCAGAGTGTAGACATCACAATTGCGAATTAGTGGCTACCGAGAGTGTAGACATCACAATGGTGAATTAGTGGCTACCCAGAGTGTAGACATCACAATGGTGAATTAGTGGCTACCCAGAGTGTAGACATCACAATGGTGAATTAGTGGCTACCCAGAGTGTAGACATCACAATGGTGAATTAGTGGCTACCCAGAGTGTAGACATCACAATTGTGAATAAGTGGCTACCCAGAGTGTAGACATCACAATGGTGAATTAGTGGCTACCCAAAGTGTAGACATCACAACGGTGAATTAGTGGCTACCCAGAGTGTAGACATCACAATGGTG
>PNEQ01018715.1:0-26056 GCA_003012365.1 Medauroidea extradentata | reverse complement strand
GAAAAGTTTCGTCCATAGAGAAAGCACTGAAAGGCTTTGCAGTGTCTGGGATATCACCTTTTAATGAAGATATATTCAGTGACGAAGATTTTCTGCCTTCAAGAACAGCAGATATTTCAGAATCAGGCCTAGAGCTCGTGAATAGAGAAGAAGAGGAAGCAACGCCGCCCGAAACTGCAACTACCCTCACTGATCCAATTGTAATGAGCCAGGACATAGACAGTAGACATAGGCCTACACTCACAGAAACAGGGTCTGCTAGTAGCTCTAACTCTAAGAATGCTGTCGAAGATGACCATATGAACATGCCAGGAACTAGTAGGCTTAGGAACAGACCTGCAGAGAATGATCTGAGTTCAAACACAACACTCAACATCAGCAGTTTTACTTCGGCATTACAAGCCCTGTCTCCAATACGAAAAAGGAAAGAAGACCTTGGTCCAGGCAAAAAGCTGACACGAAAGAGATCTGCACAAACCTCGACTGTTTTAACAAGTTCGCCATATTAAAACCTCCTTCGAGAAAAAGAGGATAGTAAACGGTATAAAAAACCTACTCATCATGTGTGTGACGTCAGATGGAAAAGAAAAAAACGTGTTGGAAGACAGCAAAATCTGTATTCTGAACCCGAAGATACCTCTTGCATTTTCTGCAACGAAAAATGTAGTGAGTCGAAACAAGGTGACAACTGGGTAATGTGTGTGAAGTGCTAGCAGTGGGCACATGAAGCATGTGCTGGTGTGGAAGATGAGGACGGCAGTTTTGTGTGTGATTTATTCAGAGAATAAATTAGTGTGACATACTGAGTAAAACAATACCGAAATATGTTTCAGCAAAGTGAACATTATGATGTTTGGACTTGTGATAAAGGTTTATTTTCAATTTGTGGATTTTTACAAGTATAATTAGTCCTTTGTAGGGTACTGGTATATGTTTTGTGTGTCTTCAATTGTTAAAAATATAAAAATAATCACGATACGAGCTTATTGCAACTATTTCCGCAAAAATTAAAGTCTCTAAGGTATTTTTTTGGTAAGGAAGAAAAATACGCCATGTGGTTCTCTTTAAGTCGAATTTACTTTTTTGTATAAAATTAATTACAGAATATCGTTTAATCAATTTGGTATTCAGGGTAACGAATGTACTATAAATGTAGTTTTGTATGTACTAGAACGAATTATTTAGCACACTACACAACAACTCCACAAGCACTTATGTCTTAGGTGGTCCTCCATGCCCCGCTCTCCCTACTTTGGGTAATGAAATTTAAAAAACCGTTCAGTATAATTCTACAAAAAAATTCAGCTACAAATTATAACACATAAGTGTCAAAAACGTGCAGCGAAATTTTGATATGAGTATTAGGTAGCAATAAAAAAAATATTTTCGAAATCACTGCAAAACTCCGTAACAAGGCCTTAATGTACCCTCGAACAACTGAAGACCTTGGAAGAGGGGAGGGGATAGGAATTGGCAATAGCCTGATGAAGGAACCATCCCAGCATTCACTTGGAGTGATTTAGGAAAAGCCGTTATAGTAATAGTAGTTACTTAATAAATGCCTAATCTTACTCTTTGAAATGGTTTTGTGTTTTAAAACTATCTGTAAAATAAAAAAAAAATATTTCATCTTCACAGTTTGCCAACGCGCGATAGGAAAACACACTTCGAGCGACAGAATGTTAAGATGTCGTACTCATTCAAGACACTGATCCTGCCTGGTTCTCCAACATAGCTATGAATGGGCTCTTTCGATTGACGTGCTTGAAAATGTTCCAACCTGATGTATTTGAAACTGAAATAGAACCGCGCACTCAACTTTGTTGCAATAAAACTATATGGTCGCTTCTTATAGTCCCATTGTAAAACTGTATCGGCGGCAATCTTGCACTTAAGTTCCTGTGCTTGGCTCGTTGAGGCGATGTGGCATTTGATGCGCACTTCAAGGTCGCCCTTACAGCACCGTCACTTGTGAACCTCTAACACGCAGCTAGGCGGTAACCTTAAGGGCGTTCATGTGCGATAAAATGATAATTTTATATTTTTATGAAATATTGTTAGTTTTGTTGACGATACTTGTGAGTACATTTGACTCTTACGGAACAATTTTGTCTCTCATAGTTCTCTCATAGTTCTCTCATAGTTCTCTCATAGTTCTCTCATAGTTCTCTCATAGTTCTCTCATAGTTCTCTCATAGTTCTCTCATAGTTCTCTCATAGTTCTCTCATAGTTCTCTCATAACAGGGTGTCAAAGTCAACATTTTCTTGTTATGCTGCCATGGAAATAGTGAAAACCGACTGACCTACTTAAACAAAATAATTCACTGTGAACTTACATCCCATGAGCTATGCAATTATACAATGAAAAAAAAAAAACACAGCGTAATATTTTGAATTTTAAAAAAAATCTGTTAATACGGGGAAAAATTTGGAAAGTCAGTAATTTTTTTAAAATACAAAAACAGTTCGCACAATTTTTTCAAATATTCCATTACGTTGCCCATAGTATGTTTTTTCACTGTGAACTATTTTGTTTAAGTAGGTCAGCTGATTTTCGCTATTTTCATGGCAGCAGAACACGCAAATGTTGACTTTGACGCACCGTTATGAGAAAACTACGCCAGCTAAAATTGTTTCGTAAGAGGAAACTGCACTCACAAGTATAGTCTACAAAACTAACAATATTTCATATAAATATAACATTATGACTTTATCGCACTTGAACACCCTTGAGGGCGCGGTCTACCACAATTTTCATCACCATTTTTTAAATTTGTACCAGATTTTTTTTCTTACTTTAGACACAACGTGTGACTAAATTTGGCTCTTATGAAATTTTTTATCTCTCATAGTTTTCGAGTAATTGCTTGTTAAAGTCATATTTTGCATGTTTCCGTTTTAAGGACTATACTAAAACCAAGTGATACACCAAACAAAAAAAAAAATCACAGTGGATAAAGACATTGCAGGCTACAATGGCATGCTCATAAATATAAAGGACAAAATTATTTGAATTTAAACAATGCTGAAACTAAAAATAAACACCCTCACATGTGTTTCTTCTCAATAGTTAACATAAAAATGTTGCGTGAAGGTGACTTGTATTATGCATTTGTATTACATCTTTGAAAAGCAATACAAAATACCTACATGTTGCACACATATTGGTAGGACCGCACCACCCCCTCGTTTTTCTCGAAGTTGTACACCACAATAGTGGCTGTGCAAATACTTACGATCAATGAAATCATTCACAATACCTTTCTTATTGTCTATTAGTTTTAATATTTGTTCGGTAAAACGTCGCTTTATAAGTGTGGATGTCTCCCTTACAAGTTACTGTACGATATTTTTCGTATGTAATGTTTTCTAACCCATTTTGGATAGAGCAATTGAGCACTTCCAAACACAATGTACGCAGTGTTGCCTATGCTCTCCTGGTACTCTATCGCTTCAGCCAAAGCTTCGTGTGCATTTGTCACGAAAAATATGAGCCCTAAACAGTTGCAATACGAGGACCATTTTTATTACAAAGCTCGCATTACTCAATAAAACATCCTCAAATGTTCCACAACGCTGATGGCACAAACGTTTAGTCCACTTAGAGGGTGGCCACCCCTGTTCTTTTAGTAATGGCTGAAGGTATCAACCAGCATTTGATGTGGGTTTGAAGACTATTATAACACAAATCAATGTTCAGAGTATTGTCGTTTTACATAATTCTGTTTCCGATATTTAAAATAAATACTGTTTTCAAATTCGATATTCTGCGGTTTATTACTCCCACAATATTACACTTAGGTACAAAGTGTCCTGCATATGTCCTACTTTATTTTCCATAAGGAATCACCTCCCTGCGTTTGTACCTGAAGTTCAGGACCATCATATATATATATATATATATATATATATATATATATATATACACACACACACACACACACACTTATACTAACAAAGATAAAGTTAGGTAATAGCTTAGCCATATTGGTATACGAAAGTGTTGTCAGAGAGTCATTCTACTGACATGATGTTTGCCTCTTGGCCTTGTTGAACAGATACGTACACAGAACTGAGTAACGGTCCTCACAGGAAGTTGATTAATTTTCGGATCTGTAGCGTCACCGCCTGAGCTTTGAGCTGTTGTAGTGGCAACAATGGCTCTGTACTACAAGAGTTGCTCCACAGGTCACGTAGTGCACGATAAACCTGATATCAACTGCGATAATACATCCCTGCAGTTCTCGAGGCAACAAAGGAACATCAGCACACGTAGGTAGAAAGATTTAAGTAGCTCGTATTTCATTGTTGACAGCTTAGTTACTTATGGCGTTATTCAACTTTTCCACATTCAGCTTAAATGTACAACGTGATTCATTTGAAGTGTTGCTCCTCCAACATCTCAGTGCAATGTAAACCCATAGTTTACTGCTAACTGAATAATCAAACACACCTCATGAAACAAAAATAAATCAACAATATATGCACATATGATCCTACATCAGTCCATTGGGGCACATACAACATACAAGATGTAATGTGCGGTACAAAAACATTAAGTAATTTACAAAAATAAACACTCTATATTTGTTTTACTAACATAAATTATTTTTCTGGTGTATAATGTAAAGTTTATCACATATAATCACTTAAATAAACAGTAAACTCCAGGTTATTATGTGTCAACTTAAATAAACAGTAAACTCCAGGTTATTATGTGTCAGTCATCTTCACGCTTATATTTCCGGGCGTCGTTAGAAATAGTTTAGGTTCTCCAAAAGGTTCCGAACGCAATAATTTGAGTGTAATTATTTCAAAGGTTTTTAATCGCTCTGACAAATACTAAACGTAATAAGTAGAGTAACGATTTCAAGGCGAAAATATTGTTTGGCTTCAATGACTTATACAAACATCGGCAGCTCTGGTTCATTGTCGGTGACTGAATGTTTCAACTGTCACATGTCTTCGGTTCTATACTGGCAAGTCATATACGTGTTGTGTTCCTATAACCATGAAGCTGAGCTGCTGACATTGAAACAACATGGTTCAGAATATATTCACAGTAAACTATTGTCCCTAGTAAGAAGTAGGCCTACACAAGCTATATCTGTGTGAGATGTACACAGTCGTATCGCAATAAATACTACAAAGCACTGTGGAAGCCTTGAATGTGAGCAGCTATGACTCAGTTGTTCCACCTGCCAGCTCGGCCCAGGGGACAATAAGGTCCAGTGTTGTTCACTCTTACCTCGTCTCAGCGCCTCTACATTCACCTGCCTGATGTGCAGTCTTCTTGTCTGCGAGCCGCATGAACGAAACAAGACGACCTTGTAGTACATATGAAAGTATGTTGCGCTCGATGAGGCGATAAGAGTGACGCTGGCTGGCACATGTGTTGTAATATCGCCTCTACGCCCAAAGTTGTAAATGCGTGCGTAGTGTTCCTGCTGTGACGTATTCACTGTACGACTTTAAGCTGTGATTCTATCATTCTTTCTACTACAAAATCAAATGTAATTGTAGACGTCAATTTCTAAATAATCCTTCACGTACATACTGAGAAACAACCATCAGAAAAAGACGATTTTAGCCAAGTTTGAGGGCTTTAACGTAATGTTTCCAATGTCCGTGGGGTCTTAATAGTTGTATTCACAATAGCGAAGCGAGAGGTTTTGGTCAGCGTTTAACATCGAGGTCTTCAGCGCTGGTGAAGAGTGACATAAGGTGATTGTGGAGCAGTACCGGAATAAAGGTCTGGGGAAACGGAACATCCCCGAGAAAACCCGCCGACCAGCGGCAACGTCCGACATGATTCCACATGCGAACATCAGGGGACCAACCCCGGCCGGGAATTGAACCTGGATCACCTTAGTGGGAGGCGAGTGGTCTGACCCCTCGGCCACTGCGGCCCCATTCACAATAGTTATAAGTGTGTTTTCTTTTCCTACATAATCATTGTGCTCACGTGTGTACTGGTGTCCGAGAAGTAAAACCCAACTGCTTACACGCTGCATGCAGTTCGTGTGTCAGCCAGTAGGCCTCCTATTTTAAGCAAGTATTTTTATTTTACAATCTGTACATATTATAATGTGAAAGGACTGTGAAGTGTGTAAGGACAACGTCAAGTGGTTGTTGCATGACTACTCCACAAGGAGTGCAACCAGCCAGGTGGAACACGCCACGTCTTGTCAACATCAAGGACATTACACACTCAACAATGACTCAGAGGACCAGCTACAAGTGAATGTGGCCATGACTTGCTGCGAGGAATCATTGTATCAGTCACCTGCAGTGGTCTACACTAACCTAGACACAGTCGCGTCTTTGTCGCATAACTGTGGCAGCTCTGCTTCACGGTTATTAGCAGCGTGTCTTTGTTCAGACACGTCACATCTCACTGCTCCAATCAGAGCGATGTTATTATGCAAGTGACAATTAAAACATAATCGCTGGCCACAAAGCAGAGATGCTGATGCGCACACGTGGTATTGGAACCAAATGCTGAGGAAATATTTCCGCGACTTTCTCGTGTATTTTACCGAGAGATAAGTTGAGGATGCCAGGCCAGGAATGTAACCAGTGACCTCCCGACTGCGAGTCTAGGTTCTACAATAACAATACCGCCTAGTTTATTAAGAGATAGTTTCATGCGGCACTGCTTCTGCTGTGTAACACAACACAAGTTAACAGTTGGTTGTGCCGAGTGTGAAGACATGGTTGTACAACTTCTGCGACACAAATACACAGCTTCTACGATAAAACTATACGTTTGTTACGGTATTAGTCGTACGCTTTACGGTACGGAATTTTTACAGGTTAAGGTATTCAGTTAGAACGTCAAAATCTAGGCTTTTGCTGAGGATAGTAAGACTTTAAACATACGTTAACTGCAGTGCTGCTGGGAAGCTACTGTAATCACGTTAGTAGATGTAATTTGTCGGTTCTATGAAAATATTTTTGTATCAATTTTTTCCAATTCCATGAGAGTGCCAGGCCTGATCTACTACGGGCTATACGGTCTTAGAAACAGTGGCCTGCTGTAATGTACTGGGACTGATTGGAGCGGCTCACATGGACGTAGGGAATTCACGCACTACAACACCACGAGTTCAGCTAATTGCTTGCCCACAACACTCACCTCGGTTAGACATACAACACGACACCACGTCACTCCAGCCACCCCGCCACCTTTCCAACGATTTGAAACTAGTCTCTGTCGTGGTGATATTGAGTTTACAAACACCCAGCCAGTTATGGAAGCCTCGGCTTCCGGCCTTGCGACAGCGCGGCTCCGGATGGCACATGAGGAAACGGCGGTGGCCTGGCCTTCAGACTTGCAAGAGACAGCCTGAAGATGCCTGCTGCAAGGTACAAATGAAAACAATGATCACTATTGTTCGATAAAATATATTGCTACACTTATTGTGTCTTTCATAAAATTAGAGAAAAAAATATTTTGATAGATGTTCACAATATTTTAACAGTGAAGATAAATAGAGTAAACATGAACACTATTGTAAAAATCATGAATCTGTTTGAGTATATCTTCCAAATAAAGAAAATAACATACTACAATTTAACAACTACAGTATAATCATTCTTCGAAAAATCCTTTCGTTATTAATGCAGGTTTTTAGTGCTTACTAACAAAGATTGATACTTGTGAACTGAATCCTGAGAGTTCATATATAAAAAAATTATCAAAAACATTACCCAATTAGTTTTCGTTATTATATAAAATATGAAAATAAACATTCTAAACCCCAAGTAGCTTATAAAAAAATGCATCTAGTGCTTTTGTAAAAATGTTAATGCAGGAAGCAAAAAATACTAAAAATAATATATGAATCTGTAATGTCAATGATTCCACTAACATTCTGTAACAGATAATGATCATTTAACTGGAAAATGTAGAGGAGCAGTACATGAAAATTGTAATTAAAATTATCAAAGTACAAATTTTATTCCTGTTTTCGTGCATAATTTATCTGGATATGATACACATGTATTTATAAAAAGTCATGGAATACAAAATGTGTAAATAAAGGTGTAAATTTCAGATTTATAAAAATAGTTCTAAAGAAAAATTTTGAGAAACAGCCATTTTTTTTTCAAGGTGAACGAAAAAATGTGTGTATCCATACGATTGTATGGATTGTGTCGAAAAATTTAATGAAACTAAAGTACCACCAAAAAAAGGGAATTTTATAACACACAAAAAGTTACGAAAACATTTAATAGTTTGAAAATTTAGAGACGTTTAAAACATATAAATTAGATCCCGCTTGGTATTTTACAGCTCCAGGATTAGCTTGGGACGCGATGTTAAATCACATAAAAAATATAATTAGAATTATTAACAGATTATGACCAAATACTGATGACTGAAAAAGGTATTAGAGGTGGAATATACCAATGTTGAAAATATATAGAAAAAGTATGGGCTATGGGTCATTATTCACCATGTGCCGATTTTGTATGGGGAAATTGTAAGCTCGATGCCTCTGATTATTGGAAAAAATGTATTAAATTTAAAAATATTATTCAAATTTTGGATATATTTTGGAAATATATACATAACATCGGAATGAATTACAAGATTTGCATCAATATATTCAATTAGGTCCTGATCCAAAGATTCAAATCGAAAATATTACATATTAACTAATTTATGTGATAAAAGAAAAGTATGTATTACATTACATAAATCTCAAATTATATTTATCTTTATAAATGAACTGAAAAATGTACACAGAGTATTAACATTTAAACAATCAGATTAGCTGGAATCACATACTGGTCATAAATGAGAACAAATGCAAAACATAATTTTTAAAAAAATATTTGTATAAATTAATGAATAATTCAGTTTTTGGAAAAACTATGGAAAATATAATAAAATAGATTTGATATTTGATTATGCAGAACTGCTAAACAAGGGGAAAATTAATTGCGAAACCAAATTTTAAAGATCGAACTACATTTACTGAATCGTTAACTGCAATAGATATGAGTAAAACAAAATTATGTTTTAATAAACCAATATGTTATAATGAACATGTTAGATTAATAAAAAAATGCTAATGTACTATTTTTATTATGATGTCATGGAACCAAAATATGGTGATAAAATTGAATCATGTTAAATGGATTGTGATAGTTACATATGTCACATAAGAACAAATGACTTTTATACTGATATGAGATAAATTATATATTATTGTGATACTTCAGATTACAAAGAAAATAATGTTTACAATACCCCCTTAAATAAACGAAAAAGTGATAGGTAAAATAAAAGACGTAAATAATGGAAAAATTACGGAAGAATTCGTTGGATTAAAATAAAAAATGTGTGCTATAAATACTGACAATATTATTAAAAAAAAAGAGCAAAAGTTATTTAAAAAGATGTAGTTCAAAAGTAATTACATTTGATGATTATAAATATTATTTACTTAAAAAAGAAGTAGTTTACGAAAATTTGAACCTGATGCGGAGTAAGAAACATTAATAATTTTCAACTGAATCTAGATAAACTACATTAGGCGCTGAAGATTATAAAAGAGTTATTCTTAAATATAACATTAACACACTACCGTGAGGATGTCACGAAATTGAAAAGGAATAAAAAATAAAACAAAATTTCTTGAGTATGTTTTATTTATTTGATTTCATATTTAATACGAAGTTTTTCATTACACCACAACCCGGCAAAACTGGAAAGAAATAAAAAAAAAAATGAATCAGGGCCCGCGATTTGCAACCCCCCAAAGTATTCGAAAAAAAAAAAAAAAAACAGTGTATTCATTATAGTATTTTGTCCAGTGTTAATAATCCAGAGCCTGCACTGGCTGACTCTGAAAAATAATACAAATTTAAAAGGGTCTGTAGGCTATAACAGACTCTTTAAAATATTGGGAGGGGTGATTCACCCTCCCCTTCAAGTTGAAAAGGAATAAATGAAATGTATACAGTTTTTGCATAGTAGTAAAATAAAATATTGTATAAATTACTATTTAATAAAAATTAAATGGTTCTTAAAAATAAAAAACAATCAACATTTGTACAATAATAAACAAGTTTTTGTAATTATTGGTAAAAGTAATGAACATTGGTTTAAGGCAAAAGATATTGCCTTAATATTGGAATATGAAAATGCAGATCAAGCAATCGCAAAGTATGTTGATGATGATGATGATGATAAGTTACAATTTTGATTTTCACGAGATTTTTCTATCAGAGACTTCCAAAATATTAATGTAAAAACCATATTTATTAATGAATCGGCATTATATTAATTATTTTATTATAGAAAATTAAGAAGCTAAAAACATTTAAAAAATGGATGACATATGATTTACCATCAGTTAGTAAATTCGGAGAACATCACTTACAACAGCACTAAAACTAAAGAACAAGGCGAAGAACAACTAGCAATTGCACTTGAACAAAAAGATAAATAACTTCAAGAAGCAAAAAAATAATCAAAATATTTAACTCACTAAACTACATTATAAAAAATATAATATTAAAAAGAACGATATAATATGTGTTGTGACTACAAATTTACTACGTAAAGATCATATGTATAAAATTGGAGGCACAACACAAAATAAAATAAAATCAAGATTATCAACTTATAATACAGGCAAGCATCCTCTTCCAGAGAACTTCATTCGCATCTTCATGGTGTTCTGACCAGCTGTGTCTCAGCCTGAAGACAGGGATAGACCGCAATCCCCGAAACATTGCATTTTCCGTTGGTTTTAACTTGTATAGTGAACATCTTCCACATTTTCTCCTGCAATGTTCTGTTAAATCTCTCAACCACACTAGTTTTCTTTTCTCTATATGTTGACTAATGTGTTATATTGTAATCACTCATTAATTTTAGAAATATTTGGTATCTGGTAGTGGAATTTAAAAGTATACAAATCTTCCAAAAGAATATACATGGATGAATAGTAGGAAGCTTATTGGCCGACTTCTCGTAATTCGTGGCGAAGATAATGCTAGGAATAAAAATTATTGCTGTGAAAAATTGAGGATAGTGGATGTGTTGAATTTAGTGATTTTGTTGTGAATAATTCGGAGGGAATGCCGTATCTCATACAAGTTTAAAACACAATTCCACTGTATTTTTTGGGAATCAGAACATCACTGTAAAGTATTACAAATTTATATAATTAATTATCTTTAATTTGAGCTATACGTCCTAGGATATCACTTTTTAGGTCCTAGAGCTAGACTTAAAGAAAATCTCGAGAGAGGTGGTACACCAATAAATCTGTTAGATACTGCGGCTATGCAACATGATATACCTTATCATCATAAAAAGTTGGATGAAAGACATGTTGCTGATAAAGAATTAGGAAAGAAAGATTTTAAAAGAGACTTTGCTCCAGATGCAGATCTCAGTGAGAGAATGTGGGCTGGTGTCACAGGATCAGCTATACATATTAAGTGTTAACTTGGTTGAGGAATAAAAATTAAATAGTAATAAATCTTGCATATAATGAAAGTAACAAAAAAATATTGTGTTTCAGCTGTCTACTGATGAACTTAAGAATTCAAATATAGATTCTATTTTAACAAAAGAACAACTTCATCGTAAAACTAACAAGCTTAATGGTAAAGAAATGTATCTTACTATGTATATGCCACAGTTTAAGAAATTATGGAAGGAAATGAAAACTGGTAATGGTTTAGCAGTTCATAAAGGTGGGTTCTATCATTGATTTTTGGTGCGTTAGAAGCTCTCGTAGTATCAGCTGGTGTGGTGCGTCATCTATTACTACATCTGCAATTACTAATTAATGCCAAAAAGAAGGTCCATGAACTGGAAGAACAACGCAGACGTAATGCGAAGTCAGAAAAACTAGAGAAAAGCACAAAAAATTTTGGAAAAAAAAAATTTAATTCTACTCATTACTTATTATATTAAAAAACTTGTTAACAATCAAATATTAAGCACTTTCATGGTGTATTTACGACTGAAGAATTGCCAAAATCACCTCTTACAAAATAATGCAGAATAGTTAACTTGGATGTTTATAAAAACTCTGGAATACATTGGTTTGTTACCGGAAAGAAAATAATAATTATTATTTGTTTATTTAAGTGCCAACCAACATGTAAACATTTAACAGGTGGCACTAAAACATATACAAAAAACATATAAAAGACACAAAACATTATTATATACACACACACACATAAGAAGTACAACCATATACATATGCACACCTACATACAATCTTACATATATACATAATAAATTGAACTTCAAAACTATTTATTGATATACTATTTAAAGTGTCTGAGACAATATAACTCAGCTCTTGTATGTTAATAATTAATTAAAGAGTATTTATGAAAACAGAGAATTTAAGAACAGTTTGAGCTAAAACAATCTTGAATGGTAATTTTTTTTAATGGTTCAGATTGTCCTAGTACCTCATTACAATTACTAATACACCTTCCGGTTAAATCGCAAATTTTGTGATTTGTAACAAAAAGAGAAGGGGATCTCTGAGAATACGTGGATATAATAATAATAATAATAATAATAATAATAATAATAATAATAATAATAATTGTTGTTATTCATTTGGAAGCAATCCACCCTGTAAAATAGTCGAATATCTTAAAGGTGACATAAATTATGACAGAATACAAATTTTTCACGCTTTTATTTGTGGTCATTTATGTGTGATAGTATTAGACCACTTTTCTCACAATTTTAAATTTTCAAAAATTATTTCTTTATTAATAAATAATACATATTTTTGGAAATATACTAACAACATTTTGGGTTGAATATCAATTTTTAAAATATTAGTAGTATTAATAAGGAAATTGCTGATAAATTACATAAAGCAAGAATATAATTTGAAGCAAAAATAAACAATTAGTTACAAAATTTTCTAATCCGATCGGTTAAAAATTCTCAAAACCAAATAATTGATTCGAGTCAATCAGAAAAAAATTATAAAGGTGAAATAATTTATTCGAATTAATTACCTACCAAGTTCAAAAGCTACAAAATGTGAAAATGAAATCAATTATTCAGAAAATATTTCGACTCAAAAATAAAAAAGGTTAATTGAAGTGTTTCAAATATAAATTCAAAATGTGATAATATCGTCAAAGATTTATAATCAGATACTTTTGCTTTAAAAACAAATGTTGAAGAAAGTATTTCAATGGTTAGTAAAAGAATTTCAGATTTTAAATAATGTTTAACTGAAAGTTATGTTAGTGTTAAAGACAATAGAATTGTATCAGCTAATGATCCACCAGTTGAAATGGATGCTGATAACCAATTTTGAGGTAAAGAATTAATTGGTAAATTACACGAAACTATATTAAAAATTGATAAAGAAATCGGCGATAAATTAGAAAATTTGAGTCAATAAGCTGACTCAAAAATAGAAGAAATTCATACTAAATTACAAAATTATGGTACACACCCTTCGCCTTATCACCTTCACCGACAGGCCATCACGGCACGGGGGTTCGTCGCGGCCTCACGGCCCTTATTTCCATCTAATTTTTGAGTTAATAGTCTCGTGTTAGTCCGAGCCATCTGACTAGCTGACGCCCACTCTCAGAGTTTTTCCACTCACCTAGGAACTTTTATGCAACAAGTCATTCCAGTGATCCCCGGCCACGTCAAAATATTATTCATTTAGTCGGAAAATACAGTACAAAAAAGAAAAAATTTATCTAGGTAATAATAAAACATAATACATTATTGTGATGAATGGAACAGTGAATACAGTAACTATGCACCCTGAAGATTACACGAAAATCACCCAGTTCTACCAAAACTTAACAACAATTTATTTGTTCAAGCAATTTGATGGAAAGTTGCATGATAAAATATTTATATTTTGAAATTCCAAAAACTTTTTATGTACCAAGCAATACTTCTGTTATTATTGAACTAGTAATGAATTATAAATATCATTAAATCTCTAAAAAATATTTAATTGTAATACAGTATTTGCATTCAATTAACTTTCCTGCCATGTCTGAGGTAATAAAACAATAGTCTTTATCCCGGCATTTTTAAAATGCTCCTCTAAATTTTTCAAATGATGTATCACTAGCAACTAAATCACTATGGTTATGTTTAAGGTTTGTGTCATCCTTTCGAAATATACAATGTAAATTAGCATAATCTCTTTTGAGTTGTTTCGGTATTTCTGAATATGTTTGTGCTAAATAAACACAATAAATATTTTTGTGTCTACCGCGAGTAAACTATTATATTATCATATCTAGGTTATCTAGCATAACATCAAAACAACTACAGAATAATTACAACAAGCATCAGCATCAACCATTTCTGCAACTGAAGAAAAAAGTGCACTGCTGGTTATTTAATTAATTAAATTGCTGCTTCAGTATCTTCTCTTAATGCAATGTATTTAGGAAGATTTAAACTTTTCGAACATATATGTATAGAGTACCAAAATTCAGCCGCCCTGGAGCATATACAAAAGTATATATCGTAAGAGTTGTTTTTCCGAAATTTGAAGAACAAACGATCAGGCATCTAATGTTATTTGTTAATAATACGCCATGGCATGTCGTTGAAATAATATTGTCAGGTATTCTTATATTTACATCCCTATGTGAGTATCATGTGAATATATGTAGTACCCAATCATACGTCAGGAAACACAGTGGTTACATATTGTTAGTAAAGATTCTGTAAACTGCCTGATGGAACATTACAGACGTGATATGCTGTAGTTTGCTGTTGTGTATCACATCTTAGGTCTTTCCTCTCTGAGAAGACCGAACTACGTCTGTAGCCACCCACATTCCAGTCACTAGCAGTTAAACTATCTCTTCTGCTCATGTGGTATCCGCTGTCTGTTACGCAACTACTGCATATTTTAATGCTAGAAAGTTGGACTTACTTATTTTTATTTAAAAAACATGGTCTAATTTCTTTCGTATATGATTTCACTTGAAGACTCTCTAATACAGTACATATCAAGAGTTACCATTCTCTCTCTCTCTCTCTCTCTCTCTCTATATATATCTCTCACTCACTCACTCTGAACGAAAATAGCTTTCCTAGAGAACAGTTTCTGCCAACTTTACGAGAAAACTTTTAGCCAGAGTAAAGAATTTCTCATGAAATTATTAGCAACGTTGAACTTTAGTACATGTAATAATTCAATATCTTCGCATGAAATATCGCCACAAGAATGCCACTTTTGTCTAACATTCGCTCTCATAATTTTATAATTGTCTATGGGGATTGTTTCAGAGTTCTCCTGTGTTAACTTACCAAAATGTTCAGTTCGGTAGTAACTTCGTTGTGTATGACTTACAGAGAATGGTTTACAGGGGCCGGTAGTTTTCGCGGGAATATTGTTGTGCTACTTTGTGTCGTGTGATATATACCGCTCTTCTGTGTGGTATTTATAGCAGCGTGTCTGAGTAGACTCGTCACTAGTTGACAACTGAAGAGACTTGAGAGTTGTATATATCCTGTCATTGACCACGAAACTGTGAAGACATTGAAAGAAGTAGATGATTTGTCTCGATAACAGTTGGCCGTGTTCATATTTGATTGGACCAATGAAACCTCTGGCACGACAATACTGATTGTTTGATATTTATCTACGCACTGTTCAGCCATGTCAAATTATCGACGTCCAATGTGGCGCTACACATCTTGGCAATACTACACTCTTTTATTAGATGCCTCAACATTTTGCAGATAGTTTTAGGTTTAAGTAAGATGTCAAATGCACATACGTTTGTGTTACTTTCGCAATTGGCCTGAAACACATTTGATATCTCCTTGAGAGTTCTGAACAAATAATTATTTAAATAACTATAATTAATGCTCAACTATTTTTAAATTTATTAAAAAGTATTAAAGTAATTTATCCTAAGAAAATGCTTGTAAGATTTAAAATGAAAAACGCGGAGCGCATGCAACTGATAATATTAAGGAGTGCAGAGATTAAGTGAAGTTGAGAAAAGTCACTCAACGATGTCCTCTCATTTACTGTGCAATAAAATTGTTAATGAGTCATGTGAACTATTCAAATATCAAATCATGTATTCCATGCACTGCACGTTTTTCGTTTTTAATCTTATAAATATTTTCACGTGAATAATTATTTCGTACATTTTAGTCCTTTTCAAAAACTTATTGCATCAAAAAATTAATTCATAAATTATTTTCTGGTTTTTAAGCTAGTATGTGTGAAATTTTGCAGTCGATTCTAAACAATCAAAGTCTGTTTCAAACAGACTAACAAACTGACAGACAAGTAAGCAGATTAATATGTAATTATAACCTAGCCTGAACTACGTTTAAAGTTTAAAGATTCTAGTTCATCGGAAAGTTAGTTTAAAATCGATTGCAATATTTGTACCGAACAGACAAAATACAAGAAAGCGATAGTAAAAATGTGAAATGAAAACTATTCAAGGCCTTATGACAGTACACCGCTGTGTCATCAAACAGCCAATACGCGCGAAGTCGTCTATGTCTGTGTAATAATATTCTCTAGAACACGGGAATAAACGCTTTGAAGAGTCGGCCTTGAAGGAAGCACAAGGTCAGGAAGTAGGTCCGGAGTCAGGATGACCTTGACATCTACATATCCAGTTTGCGGTATTTCACGTGTCACGCACAGAGAGTGTTTATTTAGCGGCGTGCTGGTTGGTCGGTGCTTGTTGCGACAGTGATGGGATAATGTAGGCGAGTGGCGTGGCGCAGATCAAGGACATTGACCAATACGGCGCTTCCCGCCAGTCAGTGCAGCCAACACCGCAGCTCCGAGCAGACAGAGTCAACTAGTAGCTGCCAGTCGTCAACTGTCTCCAGCCAGCGTCTCACCAGGTAACATCTACCTCCTTGCAGTAACCACACGCAGTATTGTTGCCTTCCTACTCACTCAGCTACTTCATTAAGTAATAGTTGCTGCAGTCTTCTAATATTGCAGATATTTTGTAAACAAGTATTAAGAGAACATATGTCGCGTACCGTACTACATACATCAGGACTACATGCACTGAAATAAAATGGTAGGTCCCTCGAAGCCAATATGCAGAAATTATATAAATAAAACAGCCAGCAATCCTAGAAAATAGCATTTTGCCAACCTCGAGTAACATATTATAAAAAAAGTATACAGTCTGCTCCTAAAAATTTGTATTTTTATAACAGTGTCAAACAATGCCTAACTCTTACACTTTACATTAATAGCAATTTTTTCACAAACTAAATATTATCCGGTTCCGTAGTTTTCGTACAACTGCATGTCAAAGTGGCGACCTGATTATTTTCACTACTTACTTAAAGTAAATCTATTTAACAAAAGAGGGGCTAAGAATGGCCGTGATGTTAAGTCACGTGAAGTAATTTTCACAAAAACAATTAATTGCTTTTACATATAAAATAGAGCGCCCATTAATTATTCATGAATTCTACTTCTAAAATTGAGTAAAACAGTGTGTGAATGAAAAACATGCCTCTTGATAAAGGTGATTTGCACAACCATCATTCTAAGCCATCATATACAAATGAAATAATTTAGAGTGGAAGTAAATTTATATTGCTTCAGAATGACACCTTTCCAATTTCACATAAAAATTGCTTTTTAAAACATATTCTTTAATGTACTTAACATTTTGTACATCTCTGAATACCTGTATTTTTTTAAAATAACTTTTGAGTGGGATGAGAAAGCTGTCATTCTGTAACTTAATTAATTTACTTTCCTTTAAATTATTTCATTCGTATCGTTCGACTAGTTTTTTTATTTTGGATTATCAGAAAAAAATAATCAAGTCATTACTTTGACATGCAGTTGTACGAAAACTATGGAACCAGATAACATTTAGTTTGTGAAAAATTGCTATTAATGTAAAGTGCAAGAATTATGCATTGTTTGGTTCAGTTATAAAATGGCGAGTTATTCGGCGCGAAGGGTTCTTAAATGTAGTAGGCTACTTTTAGTTGTACTATAAGAGATCACGCTGAACAAATATATAATTTTAGGTAGATGTTTGCTATAAAATTGACTAATATCACTATCTAAAGACTGTTGTTTTGTAGTTATTCCATATTGACTTTCAAAATGGCGTAGGTTTCAGTTGTAGTTTTCAGCGATTGTTTATTACCCCAATTCTTAAGAGCACCGCCTGTGAGAAGTTTGTTGGTACAGAAGCTAAGGGTGACGCTGACACGCACATCACATGTTACATCGCCAAGCACTGTACTAGCGTGCAAGTACTGCGACAAACCCTGCTTGCTACACTACTAGTACTTCAAGTCAGCTCGCCGCACTAGTTGGTCTGGACCGCGCAATTCTTGAAGCATGCACTAGTGTCACCCGTATTGCTTTTTATTGTTTTCACAAGGTAAAACTCAGGTCTTTTCTCAACTCCGTGTACAGCTGGGAAAAAATATTTTTGTGCCAATGAATTGTTACGCTTTTTCTGCAGCATAATAAGAATAACTACGCCGATTTCATTTCTCCAACTTAAATATTGAAACGACGCTGCACAATAAAACATGTTGGTGCCAGTCAGACTTTCGTTCACTTCTCTCTGTGTACAAAAATAACAATGTAACAAGTAAAGGAGTTTCTTATTACTTTCGCTTTCAGGAATGTTAAACGAACATGATTTTTACATACTTGTGGCGATGATAGTTTAATTCTCCCGCAAATATATGTGTGTGTGGCCAGGCACCTTGGCGAAGAAGCATTGCAGCTTCTGGCGCACTGTGGATGGACATGTGGTTGGAAGAGCGCATTAAGTTGGTATCAGTGACATACTATATTATTTTATTAAATTCATATTGGCTAACGTGAGCGGTAAACAATTTGGAACAATTCACGTGTCGCTGTTATCTAAAAATGATTTTTTTATCTCATTTGTATCAGTAAGTTTCTAAGATAACGACTTCAACAACTTATGGGCAGCAAAGTGTTAATATGTTACATACTGAAGGAATGCTTCTCAATATTGAGATGTTATCCCTCGTTACTTTTCCGTCATTTAACAATTGTACGTTCTATATAGAGTATGCACGCTATGATGAAAATAAATGAAACGTCTGCTGCCACTGGTAGAAACACCTTAGAATTATTTATTAATCATTCGAAATTTTTTTAAATATTTATCTTATTATTACTTTTAATTCAAATTACGGAAATGCTTCCTTTTAGTATGCACTTCCGTCTATGTTAGCTGAAATTGTCGTATTTCTGTAGATAAATAGTGACTGGGTAGAGATGTCGGTTTATCGCGGGAAGACTTGACTGTTACCTAGGTTTCCACGTACTGTACATTCAGCACATCGGTGGCTTTGTTTGTGCTGCTGACTGTACTTGTTCCTATTTGACAGAGCCAATGAGACGTCTGCTAGTGTAATGTTTGAAACCTTTGGTTGGTCTGCAGCCAACTATGTCGTGTTGGGAAATGTTCATACAACTGAGTATGCTGCAACAATTGCAATGTTTCCTCGAGTTATTTGTCGAAATTAATTATCGCAATAAATAATCCTTTCTAATAATGGGTTTCATCCCAGAACATCAACATTTTGACTCTGAACGTATGACACGCAAACTGTAAGGTATAACACTTTTACTCAACAGTAAGCTGAACAGTACTGGGCACAAATGAATGATTCGCTACAGCAGAATTGAAAGTACAGTTCGTCACAGAACATTGTGCAGCTCACGAACTGTGCTCGCTGTTATCTCGGCACAGCGACAAAGAAGATGGCTAATCTACATTCAGTACTGGCCATTGATACTCGACCGCTCATCAGCTCCTAGGCACCATGCTAACTATGTCATCACACAGATGAACTACGACATGTATGACGTCACTTACAATGGACTGTTGTTTGACAGTGCGTGTCTCGCAACACAGTCAGCACACACTCTTTGTCTGTTGTAGAAAACCTGGTAACGAAACACGCCTACATCTGTACGTCACTTCTTCATTGATCGTCCAGCTGACATCTGGAGATATCTTGTCCAGTTATAACTGACGATATGCATACATTGACTGCAAACAACCAACAAGCTGCTAGGCACACACATTAGACATATACGTGTTGTGTGTGTGCGTATGTAAAGTTACACAGAAGTTCAATGAATCACAAAATGTTGTCGTTAAACTATAATATGTGTAACTGCTGAGTGTCGTGTAACTGCGGAATGTCGTGTAACTACTGAGTGTCGTGTAACTGCGGAATGTCGTGTAACTACAGAATGTAGTGTAACAGCGGAATGTGTAACCACAGAATGTAGGCTAACCACGGAATGTCGTGTAACTGCAGAATGTCGTGTAACTACGGAATGTCGTGTAACTACGGAATGTCGTGTAACTACGGAATGTCGTGTAACTACGGAATGTCGTGTAACTACATAATACCATATGAACATAAAGGCGTGTATGGTTAAAAAACTATTACAATATAAGTTGCTTGCGATATCAAAAGTTGGCAAAGGCAAGATAATGTTAGAAATGTACTTTATGCATGCCTACTCAGCTGAGAGATGTGTACCTAGTTGATGATGCAACTGACGGTAATGTCAGAGAGAGACTGTACTGTCAGAGACTATCTATCATACTACAACACACTGCAATGTTTATGTGTGTTGCGTGGTTGGCAGAAAACTAACTTATTTAGCCATTCCTACAGCGTCAAATGTAATACATAAATATACTAAGTTCTTTCAAAGATCATACTAAGTTTATATTAAACTACGAAAATCTGGAGGGGAAAAAATACAAGGAACGGAAAAACTAATAATTTAAATAAATAAAGAAACATTTAAGTACGTTGCCGCCAGAAGTAAAAACAGTGATTCAAAAACAGAGTAAGTCTAAATTTAACCACGTGTGATTTTTATTTAATTATGTTACAAATATATGCATTAAAATTTGCTCCGGCGTTGCTAGTTGCGAAGAGATGATGGCCATGGGAAACAAGCTGTAAGATCTTCAAATAAAGGTAAACCTAAATGAAGTTAGTAAGACCGTTACCAAAGAAAACGGGATATTTCAAATCTGGATTACCGTGGAACAAATGTCTTGCTGTATGAAGTCTTCGTGATGTCACCAAGTAATCTCAGTTCCAACACAATTTTCCACCATTACTTGAAAGTTATTTTTGTTCACCTAAAAACCAATTTGGACTGTCTCTCTTGCTAATTTTCTTATCCATACATGAACAAATTATAAAACCTAATGATTGTATAAAAACTTCGAAATTCTTCCAAATCGCAAACAACCTGTAACACTGGACTAATTTAAATAAGCAAGAATAAAGTATAAAATTAAGATGAGACTGTCAGTTAAAATAAACACTAATACTTATATCTAAACAGCGTAATTAACATTGCAAATCAAATGTTACGGTTACAAAAAAGTGAGTTTTACACGTCAGTTTATTCAGACAATTAATAAAATAAAACAAAACCTTTAAATAAATTATATATTCCCATAATATAAATGCCTCACTTTCTTGGGCGAGCATTCAAGATTATATTTGAAATGTGAGGACAAGCATATCGCATACATATGAAAGAAGAGAGAGACTTTGGTCAGCACTCAACATCGAGGTCTTCAGCGCTGGTGAGGGGTGACATGAGGTGAGTGTGGAGCAGCGCCGGAATGAAGGAGCGGGGGAAACGGGAGATCCTCGAGAAAACCCGCCAACCAGCGGCATCGTCCGGCACGATACCCACATGCTGGGGAACGAACCTCGTTATTCTTTTCTCAATGAGTTTTAATGTCCTTTTGCCTTTTTTTTTTTTTTTTTTTTTTTTTAAAGCTGTATAACAGTCTACCAAAAGTATTTTATTCCTCTATCTCGAAGTTGCAAATGATGTCTTTATACGACTTGTATACATTTTGTAATAATTTATGTAATTAATATAACAAATCAACTTGTATACCTCTTGTTACGAGGTTTCAGATATGATAAATGTTAGGCATATGTTACTGATAACTTACAACTGGCGTGTGGTCAGTTAATGAATTACAACATCGTGCCTACAATCACGTGATATGTTTATCACACACGCAGTGGCCTGTTATCACTCAGGCTGGTTGTGCTACTGCTCTGGCGCGTACTTTGTCCATGGAGGCCGTGACGTCATAGGCAACACCTCGCTATCTCTTCATGTATCGCTATCATGTCTGTCAGATCTATGAACTTTTGTTGCTTCTTCGTTAAAAAAGTCGCCCTCCTCCTCTGAAAGAATTCATTTCGGCTTTGTGAAAGCTCTAATTTTAAAACAAGAATCAGAAGACTTTACAAATCTTGCTACGGCCCCACTCATTGGGCCCAAATATTAAATGTAACGGCCAGAAAACAAAATTATATACTTGTAAACGTCAAAATTTGCTTTCTACGGTTTTACGTACGCCACTAAAACTAACTGCCATACTAAACTGAACAAAATTACAGTGAATAATTATGAAGTAGGCTATGTCGTCTACTTTACAAAAACAAAGAATACATTTTTTGTACTGGCGGAAAAATTTCTTAAATGTACTTACTTGAAACTACGCAAATATGAAAAAACCGGGCGGAAAACAAATCATTTTAATAACGAAAAATTTAAGTTTGTTGCCCTCAACAGTTTAAATATTGATTTAAAATCTATTAAACCTAAAAGTTGCAACTCGAATGTACATTTAATAATTTGAAAATAAATTACGTAAAAACTTGCTCTGACGTTGCTAGAAGACAAAGAGATGATGGCCATTGGAAACAAGATCTTCAAATAAAGTTGAATAAAGTTAAACATACCGTTACCAAAGAATACGGACATTTTAAATCTGGATTACTGTAGAACAGTTGTCTTGCTGCATGAAGTCATCATGATGTCCCCAAGTAATCTCACTTCCAGCACAATTTTCCACCATTACTTGAAAGTCAATTTTATTCACCAACAAGTCCAATTTTGACTGTCCCTCTTACAAATTCTCTCTCCCATAGATAAACATTTTTTCAAAGAAATATATAACGATTGTACAAAATAAAAAATTACGTATTCTTCCCAAGCACAAGCAAACTATAGACTTGAGCTGAATTCACATAAACAAGTGTGTGTGTGTGTGTGTGTATATTATATATATATATATATATATATATATATATATATATATATATATATATATATATATATATATATAAGAAAGTCGTGTTATTTACACTATTTATAACTCAAGAACGGCTGAACTGATTTGGCTGAAAATTGGTGGGGAGGTAGCTTAGAACCAGGAGAAGGACATAGGATACTTTTTATCCCGTTCGACCACGTTCCCGTGTGACGTCACAGAGAATACAAGTCACTATAAAATGTGGTATAACAAAAACGCATATGACACGGAATAACAAAACGCAAATGACAGGTAAACATAATTTTGGCTATGGTTAAGTATGTTTGAAAATTTGATAACTATAAATTTTGTCAGAAATTAATAATCAGTAATAATAATCAGTAATTTGTATTCTCTTTGAATCATCATTGACAATGTCGCGACCAAGACGATCGAATCTTTCCCAACAAAGCATGTTCACGGGTAGGAAGACCATCTGCGTTGTTTGTTCTTGCGCCTGATAATAAAACAAATGAAGAGTGAAACCTATGCACCAAAATACATGAAATATAAAGAATCATTAAAATACTTCTGCCTACTTATTGCCTCTAAGGCGGAACAGAGTTCGCAGGGCCAGCTAGTAAAATATAAAATTAAGAGGTATTCGTCAATTAAAGTAAATAATAATAAAACACGTAAACTACGTATTTAATATAGCAAATCGAATATATTGGGTTTGAAAAATTAGAATTTGCGTGACAGTTTGTTCAGACAGCTGATAATAGTAAAACGAAATTGTAAATGAATGTAATGTTTCCACAACAGCTTATGGCAGTTTGCAGGAAACATGTTGAGACTGCAGAGTATATACATCGTTGTTGGCGGAGGTAATTCTGATCAGCTGATGTAATGTTCGTGTACATAATAAACGTGAGTATTAACTCTCATGCTTACTTTTCTCCTAACAATTGACGTCACGTTTCCTGCCAGGTTTCGTGTTCGCTGTTATGGCCATTTCCGGGTACAAATTGGCAAACATATGATTCTAAATTATTCCATCAATATTAAAATTAAATCGCCAATTACTTTATTCTACTAACTTAACGTAAAAAATAAAGTATGAAATAAAAATTGTAAAAAAGGTTAAATTAATATAATTTGGCGGCCTATGTTCAACCTTAGCATCAAAAGTACACTCATTTTCGAGCACGCACTTCCGGTAGAAGTTTCCTTGCAAAGCGCGACTGAGTACAGCAAGTGAGAGCTCTCTGAGAGAGCAGAGAGCAGAGAGCAGGTGAAAGTGAAGCTCGCCTGCATCTGTCTGTATTCACACATCACTCAGCACACATGAGGGCGACATTGTTACGTGCAGGGAATAACACATCGCCTCTATCGACCTCGCATCCAGGCGGTCTTGCACGTTCTAGACACTGTGCCCTAGTGAGTATGTTGTCGCCAAGCGAACCTCACCTCACACGTAATTATCAAGTTAGGTTTTTGTTAAGTTTTGTTTCTAATTTTTTTTAAAGTTTTACTATATATTTTTCTCTGATATGCATATGTGTGTGTGTGTACTTTCTTTTACGCTATGGTAAAACTATTTTTTAAGAGTTGGTTGATTTATCAGTTATTGTTTTCGTACGCAACCGTTTAAAAAACTGTCTCAACCTCCGACGAATTTTGTCTCTTGTAGTTTCATTAAAAAGTTAATTATTTACTTTTCATATTTTTGCTAATAACTAGGAGCTAGCTAAGGTTCTTAATTACCTCCCACAACACTTGACGTAGTCAGCCTAGTTACATATTTGACATGCGTCTCAGTAACATCGACAGTTTTTCTCTACTTTCCTTCGTTTGTGAAATATAAATACTGAGAGATACTGTAGCCAGTAAGGGCGCTACCTAAAGATATATTGTGCTATGCTGGAAGCTCGAACGTGGAGTAATAAGGCAGCTGCTGACCCGCACAACTATTCTTAGTGCTGCAATGGTATACGTGCCGTTTACAAACGAAACTGATTGAAAAAAGGCACTGGAAATACTGCATCTAGTACTGAAAATTAAATAAAGGAAGGGAATTTATCTATATTAAATAATTTCCAGGCTCTACAGGTGCAGTTTTCTGTGACATTTGTGATAATGTGCGCTTATTAGAGGTTGAGCTTGCCGCGTGTTGCCGCGGGTTGGTCGCCCTGACATACACGTCATTAGGAATAATTGTGTTCGCCACACATGCTTTAGGAATCTTATCGCGGTAAATGGCTCCCCGTTACAATTATGTTGCCAGCCGTTGCTAGTTTAAGAAACCGAGCTGTGTGTTGGAGTGTGATGATACACTGCACTCGCATTCTGTACGACCTGAGCTCGATTCTAGGGCATGCAGTTCTCATTTATACTATCTGAAATCACTAGAGCTGAATGTTGACTGAACGAAACATGAAACGCACAGACAATGCTTCTGGTTGACCAAGACTTTAGTCATCTAAATGTGTATGTTAACTTAATATTGGTGTGGTTCAACTATGACGTGCTTGTCAGTGAATATATAGCTGGTGAGGAGTAGGTCGATGTGACGTCATTCATAAGACGCGTCTTTGTAAGCTGCATCTCGGGGATATCTGTGACTCCAGATGTGTGCGGCTAGCGTCATAGCCTCGTCATAGTGTACTGCCTAGCCATGACGTAACCAAGCTCGCACTCAATGTGTCTTCTTGTACTGTACAAGTATGCTTGCTACAAGTTATGTGGGTCATGACAGTCACCACACCATACTCATCTATACAGCGCTGTCATGGCAGAGAAGAGAGGGTAATATGCAGACAGGCAGGTGAAAGACACAAACAATCAAACCATTGTTTTCAGCAAGGACCTGCCAAGACTCGAGATACTCTATATAACAATGTGTAACTGAAATTACACGCCCCCCCCCCCCCCCCC
>PNEQ01018714.1:7276-26164 GCA_003012365.1 Medauroidea extradentata | reverse complement strand
ACCACATTATTTTCAAAGCATGGCTACTATAAGCTGAAATTTTATTCCTGTAGCTAGAAGTCTTTTCGTTTGAGTTTTGTCGCAGCTGTACACTTTAATAATTTTAAAACACTGATAATTTGGTATACTTAGTTGATCCTGTGAATAGTTGTTAGTTATGTTTCATCTAATTTTTATTGTTATCCTTGTGTAAGTGATTGTTTGGTTTGAAATTTCGGTGAAATGTAAGAGAATGCTTTTAACTTTAATTTCGCAAAACAAGTAAAAGACGAAATACACTAACACATATGCTTGACAAAAATAATTTTCTATAAACAATCAGTTTTATAGGTACTCAAAATTGTTTACGCAGACTGACATATTCTGAAACTAAAGCTTGAAACATGTTAAGTGTACTAACACAATACTATTCGTATTAAAGAAGAAATAGTGTACATTAAGTTAAACATATACTTTAATACACATTTTAAATTGTAAATAAACACATACAATCATTACATTTTTAACATACATGTCTTGGTTTTTTTATATGTGAAAGCATATGCTAAAATGTAAAATTATGAACTTTACATATAGTCCGTAAATTCGCACAGAGTTTTAGTGACTAATTCATAAATTAAAAAAAAATAATAGTAATGTGGTGCTGAATATATTGATTGGAAATTTGCCGGTATTAATATTTTGATGTCAAATCACCGTTGTGATGGTCTTCATTCGAGTTAATGAGACGGTCAGTGTCAAACATACTTTCCAAACTATGAACTGCAACCCAAAACCGAAGCTGTGCAACCGGCAAGTGTAGACGCACCCACTTGAATGCGTGTATTGTTGTCTCCCATCCCTTCATCCCTTCCCACGGACCGCCGGACGCACTGACCTGTCTTTTCCCTTCAGAACCTGTTTCCAGGGAAAGTGTGGTCGCCCCCATTTAAAGCTAGGGTATATGACTCGCCCGCTGAGAGGGGTCGGGCAAACCGATCCCTCAAAAAAGGAAAGTGTGGTCCCAGCCTTACTGTCCACGCACCAGCTCTGAGTCCCTGGCGGGTATATGTTTTTCGCCTGTATATATAAATAATACGAGGCCCAATAGCATGCGACGCGCGTGTTAACCGTAGTAACGTAGTAAGTTAGGACGTGTTTGATACTGTGTTACTGTAGCGCACATGAAGTTTACGAAAAAAAATGCATACACGCCAGGGACTCAGAGCTGGCGGGCGGACAGTTGTAATATATTGCGGAAGGTTTAAATTTTTATTTTCTTTTTAATTTTTTTTGCGCTAATGATCCTGTGTAGCCCGCAAACTTAATCACATACTGAAATTTTTTATAAATTACAATAATTATAACATTGGAAAATTGATCGTATTAGTAAATAGCTTCCGCATCGGTCAAGTTGATCGTCTGGTTCTCTAATAATTTTATACAATGTTTCTTAGCCACGATGATTACCGTGATTTTATCGAGGGGACTACATTGTTATTACCTCTACACACTGTAAATCTTCAAACAGTCCCATTAAATATACATATTACACTTTTATCTTTTAAACTGAGGTATATTATATTACATATACGATATTCATCCACATATTGCAGAGCAGAGCGTTCTCGCCAAAGGATATTTCAGAAAGAGAAAACATAATATATTTGCTACTTATCATTAATTTTATTTGCGCGCTGAACATAATTGCAACCTCTCACGCGCAGTCTGATCAGTGATAAGAAAACCCGGGGCGGATGTGGAAACCACGGTTATAAATATCAGCGGAACTTATTCAGACTGTCAAATGATTACATTCAGTGTTGTTAGTATTTATACTCCAGCTCCATCACAGCATTAAAGTTGACTTCAAGATTTCTCTCATAACTTAATATGCTCTACGGCAACGTAAAATGCATTGTTACTGTTATAAGCTGTAGCAATAGTAGTCTTAGTTATAAATACCTGCGAATTAACGTCTTATAATTCCGGCTTATGTGCATCGACTCTAAATACGACACGCAATATTGTTGTTACGAATTTCGTAAATGTATGCATATAATATTATAATTTTTAACTCAAAGCAGCCACTATAGAAACACATGGCATTATGACACACACAATTTAAGAATTCAAGTTATGATCAGTTGTACTGCCATGAACAATTAACAGAAACAATAAATAAAGTATTTTCATAACGTGTGAAACAGAAAAATTGCGGTTTCTAATTCCACATGCTTAGGCTGGCGATCGTAAAACATTACAACGACAAAACAATAATTTCTAGTACTTATTAATGTGATTATTAGAAACCCATATTTACTGCACAATGGACAAACATACTCAACTAACTACGAATACGCTTCCAAGCGAAGCGACGAAAACTTAACTCTGATGCCACCTTTCGGTGGAAAATTGAACTACGGTTGATGTTCAGCGGCCCCGTTGCGTCACTTTGTGCTGGCACTAATTTAATCAAATTATGCAGTCATTAGGTATGTCAGTAAAACCATAAATATAAATTTCAATTATATTAAATACAGAGTGTTCGATTTAATTTGATGTTCGTTGAGTAATGTTATATTATATAGGAAAATTCACGTAACTACGTGTGATTATTCGTTGCCAACCATACAAGCAATAATGCAACTCTGGTTAATGTTGAATTATATGCAGCAACAGCTAGTGATTTTTATTCTTCAAAAGTGAAATCTTTTAGTACATAGTTACTATTTTTTAAGCAGACATAACTTACAAAAATTAAGCAATTTTCGAATAATCTTGTAACGGCCGTAGCTCTGCACACCACTCAGCGGTCCGGGCAGGCGGCCTCTTTAAGGGTGATAGTATCCCTCATGTTGGAATACTGGAATTTCTAATTTTAATACAGCCTACAAATATTTTTAGGCATCGACAAAGCAGAGGGCATAGCTTCGTACACTGTCTACAGTTGGTATTATTGCTTGACTGTTATTGCTTATACTCAAAATGTAACCACTCGCAGGAAAAAAATGACATCCTTCCTACGGATGGTTTATAGAAAAAAAAATTAAGAATGTAGTGAATGCGAGATGTAACGCTTGAGATGGTAATATACAGGATGTCCAGAAAAAGAACGTATAATAAGCAATCTACGCAAGTCCAGGGCTAAATTGGAGGTGAAACTGCTAGTTAAAAAAAATAAAAAATAATAATGATGTGCCACAACGTGACAACACCGTACGGAGTTAGTCCCCTCTTGCGCTCAACGTCCGGTATTGTATTAATGTTACGTCAAGTGAATGTAGAATCGTATTTTGACTGCTCAAGGTTTGAAACTGCGCCAATGATACGATCGAACAGTAGTAGTAAGGTAAGTAGGATATCTGTAGAGCGCAATAGTGGACTTATTCTGAGCTATGTGGCCACGTTGTGTGCGTAAAATGTCATCGTACAACATTTTTACACTTACATAAACCAGGATTCGTGTGGTGTGGTTATTATCCCGCTGGTTTCTAGACAACCTGTATATGCAGCGTCGGGCGGAAATTTTAGATAAACCTCCTTAGTGTTGTAACGAATTTACGGTGGAAATTAAAAAAAATAATAAGATGGAAGGTACTGGTCCTCTTAAACCACTGGCCAAAATATCTTTTCTTCTAGTGGGTATAGTTA
This sequence comes from Medauroidea extradentata, assembly GCA_003012365.1. Classification (NCBI taxonomy): domain Eukaryota; kingdom Metazoa; phylum Arthropoda; class Insecta; order Phasmatodea; family Phasmatidae; genus Medauroidea; species Medauroidea extradentata. The sequence goes on along the minus strand of PNEQ01018714.1, from coordinate 22,531 downwards.
CGTTGTTTAATTTTTTTTTGTTAGAAGAGGTAATATTTACTGCTCGACAAACATAAGCGTGTCTTCAGAAAACATGAACTACAGCACCCCATTTTTTTCTGACATACCTCTCCCTCCTACTATCCTTTGTCCAGCTACATCCCCCCGGCCAATATGGAGCAAGTAGCCTAGTCTTCACTACAAGCACTGCGTACAGTCTCGTCAGCCAGAAAGTGGCAACCAGTGTGTAGTCGTTGTCCAGGTCGTGTCGTTTTGAAACGCGCATCTACAAGGTATATTATTGTGACATACAAAATACATAGCAGCAACGTTTCAAACGTCGATGTGACAGGAACTGTGTGCAGGAACGGGTGATTGTTTGCACCGAGACGATGCAGTGGCTTATCAGTAGATATGTTTGAAAAACGTAAAATCAATAGACATGTGCACAGTGAAGTACGAGAAATCGTTCGAAGTGTAACTAACTTTCGATCTAGAAAAGACAAGTGGTAATGTAACGATCTCTATCCAATGCTCCACAAAATGTGTTGCAGCTGCAACCGAGAAGTCGGAAGGGTTAATTAAAAAAATAGTTGTTTGGATTTTACTCGATAATACATCTTCGTAAAACAAACATGCTTCCGATCGTATAGTTATTACATACACGTTAGTTGCACATGTACTAGTAATAGCTTCTGTCCCAAGACGTTACGCCTTTGTAGTATCTCAATGAATTAAGTTTTTTAAAAATATATTTCTTGGTCACCATTATAATATATGTGAACGATGATAACGACACGTATTCTTGTTCACAAGTCAGCTAAAATGTCTTTTATGCTACTTAGGTTAAGTGATTAGGAATGCTGAACATGCTATGGTTGTTGTTTACTTGTATCACAAATATGTGTGACATTTCCTGTGATTTTTTTATGTTGTAATTTGTGAAAGTAAGTGGCCCGATGTGTATGTCAAACTAATCAATTCGAACATTTTTGTTTGTGTTTATTTTGTAAAACATATTTTAAGAAATCGAAAAGAAAAACGTTTTTCTCGTTACGTCGGTTGGTTATATGTACCATTTCGTAAAAGTCAGCGGTTAAATATTTTAAGGGGATGTCGGGCGAAAAGCACAAGGGAAAGAGGTAGGGACGTTTGGGAATAAGTACTATTAGTTTCTACCAACCACCAAAATTTTAGTTTTCCCGAAATTATTCCCGATAAAAAAACCCTTCATTTAATGGGTTGCACAGACCCGTTAGACCTACTACAGATAGTCCCTTACAGTATGAATAGAGTGTACAAGGAGTGCTCTAAGACATTCCCCTCCATTACCTTCACACGGCGACCTCGAAACACTAGCGCTTTTACGTCCCCTACCCGGGGCTACACTTAGATTTGTCGAGCAGTCGTTTTTGTTCGTATTTATTATTTCTGCATTGGTAGTATTTTGAACAAACGATCCTAACATACACCGTTTAGTTGCTGTTCTTCTCGCAATATTAAAACACCATTTTCACCACAAGCAACATGCGAAACTATTAAAACACGTGAAAATTTCTACTAATTATCTGTTATCTGCAATCCGAAATCCGAGTCTATTACAAACTCTCTTGCATCAAACACCTGTTTAATAAACAACGAGCGACGGCGAGTATTAACCGTTGAATAATTCTAAGGTTAACAGGGATACCACATCAAAAGTATTAAACTCCACTTAAACCGAGCGAGCTGGCGCAAAGGTTAATCTTGGACTCGCATTCGGGAAGACCTGGCTTAGATTCCCGGCTCCGGCCATATGATTACTGGGATGGTTCTTTGAAAATGGCTATGTACAATTTCCTTCCCAGTCCCTATTCTAGTGTTCATTTGTGTGTAACCGTTTCTAATGACCTCGCTGCCGACGAGATGTAAATAACCATTGTAATATAAAATTCGAAAGGAAACTAAACTCCACGGTCATATTAAAAAAAATATGAATACAGATTCTAAAATACTCCTTTTCAATAAAACTCTATATCTAATAGAGATAGTAATTTAAGTTTAACAACCCTTTTGTATTATTTAACTAAATAATTGACTTTTTACAGTTACAGTAACCTTTGAACTCTCATGGCAATGTAATGACATTTTGTTTCTCTTTTCTTAATTAAATATATGTAAATTTAAATTTGATACGTGCAATTTGCGCCTCACCTTTGTGTTTGGCAATCGTTAACGCTTAATACGACGTACGACGGACAAAGGGCCTATCTAGGATTGGTCCGTCCTCTCCCCCCTCCCCCGGCTAAAGACCAATAATCTCGGTAAATTATATTGGTGATGCTTATTCGCTTACGCGTATTTGTTCATTTCTTCGTCTCATGAAATACTCCTGTAGAAAATGTTGGCTGGAAGAATTTCTATGATGGTGCCATCTCCGAATAAATTATATAATTTTTTCTTTCTTTCTCTGTGCCACTCTGTCCCCTCCTTACTGGGACAGAAATATAGAACTCCTGACGATAAAACAGTCAAGTCAGTCTACAGTTGTCTTTCTAAGTTAACCAATAAAATTTTTGAATGAAAATAAATTACTGTAGTTATATTTTCACTTCAATTGCACGCCATGTAAAAATGTTATATAACTTATGGCATTTACCGATATATATTGTTCCTTTTAGACAACTTATCTTGGAAAATTTTTTAGCTAAACCACGCCTAAAATATATTGAAGACCTAAGAGAAGAAACAACGCATGCATAAATTCATTGCGACAATATTTTCGCGAAGGCTTGCTTTACATCTTAGGCCCCTACACTCCAGATATCACACGACACTACGTCGAGTGCGAACGTTGCATATTATGTTTTAGTATTTTGTAAGAATTCGTGTGTTTATGGACATACACCATTGCTTGTGATTCGTTGAAAAAACCTACATAACGATGATCATGCAAAATACAACGGCAACAGGACAGTTGAACGTATATGAAGAAGTAGTGATGTAGGTAGTTGGGATTTACGTCTCATCAACGGCGATCTCATTACAGACGGCGACACACATTTTAGTACAGTGACACGAGCTGGAAGAGGAGTCGGCCATGGCCTTTCGTAAGGAACCATCCCAGCATTCGCCTGGAGTGATTTCGGGAATGCTAAAATCAGGATGACCACAGCCTGGAATCGAACTTGGGCCCTCCCGAATTCGAGTCGTTGCGCTAGCTCGCTCGGCAAGTACTGATGTACTTGACGTCTTAGAATAAACAGAAGATGTGATTTTATTATTTTTAAATCTTCTGTTAATTGTTTTGTATCACGTACATCCGTAAACCCATACCTTATTAATATAATGTCCCACTTGTTACAGAATGATTATTTGTAAGTCATTATTATATTGGGGGTTCATAAGGTATTATTAATTGGGGGGTTTCACTCAGATGGTAGCTACACTGTGGGTTTATTTAGATGTTATTTAGGGCTAAATGACTTTAAGACAGTTATGGTTAAACGGGCATTTACTATACTACAATGGCAGGTACTCTGAATACAAAGACGTTTAAATATGTTCTATTTATTTAGGAGGGGAGCGCAATATTACTGATTATTAAGTTATTATATTAAGTTGAGAGTTGTTGCCACATAACTAGATCTGACGACCTTACCGAAGCTGGATTGATGAAGAGACGGCATCGACGGACGAGCACGCACCCGCCGGGGCTCGATCCCGAGTCCCCGGCGGAGAACTGCACTGCTGTTGATCTGATGAGTGCTGGTGGACGACCGCTCGACGACAGACAGACCCCGTTTACTTGGTAACCGCGCCTTATATCGGCGTGCTTGTCCTAGATATTGTGCAACTACCAGGGGGATGAGGTGAGTTGCTGTCTTCCGTGGTTTCCCAACGCTGACCTGATTGCCGCTCGGACGTCTTGCTATCCGGCTTGCCAGGCAATATTGCAACAACTGCACCAAACATTCAAAGATCTCATTAGTATTTTATAACTCAGTGCACAAGACAGTTTAGCCAGCACGCAGCATATATTTACAGTTTTTTTTGTCTGTACGAGTGGTGCACACCAATTGTTGCGGAAGGTGACACGACAAAATCGTGTATCCAGCTTGTGAGTTCACGGGGCTGCGTAGTGCAGCAGGTCAGGAGTTAGCCGTAAGCTGGAGGAAATTTGTTTTCATTGCCGAAACACACAAGGTAAACTTCAGCAAGTTTAACACCAAGCCTCGACTAAAGAGAGGGGTTAAAGTTAGACACCAGTAACTTCTTGATAAGTGAAAACTCGTACTTCGGAGTAATGTTCAAAGTTTAATCTAGCAGCCTTTATGAATGAGTCTAGGTATTAAGTTGGACAGGAGTGCGCAGATGTTCTCTGTCAACCGTAAAAGTTCGGCGGTGGCTGCTTTACGGCTATTTTTCATTATTTGTTTTGCACCTCCTTTTTCCAGCGGAAAAGTGAAGAAATTTGGTCAGCAGCACAAATGTATTAATGTTTTAGGAATAAAATGTACTTGAGCTTCATTACTATAATTCTGAATACGTTAAAGCACAGAGTATGACTGATTTATTTCAAGTTATTATTGATATAATGCCTGTGTTAGTCCATCCCGTAGAAACTTCCGCAGTAGAATGATGTGCATTACTTTGGACGGTTTTAGATGACGTAACAGAACAAGCGTATAAATACTTCAGAATTCCTGTAAGTACATACTTTTTACTCTTAACTTAGATAAATTTTCAGAAATGAAACTGAAACAAGAATAAATCCAAAATGGCGACGCTCATTTCCAATATCAACGAGGCCTTAGGTGCTGGCGATAATGACATGAGGTGGGTGTGTAACATCGTCGGAATGTAAATGCGAGAAAAATTGAAGTACACTGAGTAATCTTGGTGGCCAATATCATCTTCCGCCACGTTTCCCACAAGCAGATATCTGGAGCGTCGTTAAGGCTGGGTATCAGTTGTCACATTAAATTTAATTATTTTTCGCATTTTTTTTTTGTAATTCTGAAAGGAAAACATTAAATCTGCGATTAAACAGCAAATTATATTTACATTATTCTAAAATACAGTACTTTTAACGAAATTTTGGGCAGCAGTCAGTCCAGAAATGTATGAATTTAAAAGAAAGTTGCTACAAAGGTTGCAGCCTAAATATACATCAACAGCTTATGCACAGCCGCATGTACTGTAGCACAAGGTATCATAAATATATTTTACTGTATAATCGCAGATTTAATATTTTTCTTCTCAGAATTACAATAAACTAAAAATGAAATTATCCTAAATGGAGAGTGAAGCCGAGCTTTAAGGGTGTTCAAGTGCGATAAAATCCTAATTTTATGTTTATGTGAAGTAGTGTTAGTTTTGTAGACGATACTTGTGAGTACAGTTTCCTCTTACGAAACAATTTTAACTCGCACAGTTTTCTCAAAACGTTGCGTCAAAGTCAAAATTAGCATGTTCTGCTGCCATGCAAATAGCGAAAACCAATTGACTTATGGAAATGAAATAATTCATAGTAAACTAACACACCACGGGCTACAAAATAAAACATTTTTAAAAAATTCCGTTAACTATTTTCGTATTTCAAAAAATTCCTGAATTTTTAACTTTTTTTCCTGTACTTTTGCGATTTTTTTTAAAATATTCATAACATTACATTATGGTCTTTTAAATACTTCATTGCATAGCTTATGGGATGTAATATCAGAGTAAATTACTTAATTCAAGTAGGAAAGTTGGTTTTCACTGTTTGTATGGCAGCAGAACAAGCAAATTTTGACTTTGTCGCATCGTTATGAGAAAACTATGAAAGCTAAAATTATTTTGTAAGAGGAAACTGTACAGACAAGTATAATCTACACAACTAACACTATTTCATAATGATATAAAATTATGATTTTATAGCGCTTGAACACCCTTAGGCTGGTTCCACAATGGCGAAACGACATCGCATTGTCTTGGAATTATCGTATACCCATATTTACTGGGAAATAAACCTGGATCACCCGTACTGCCGTGTCTGAAGCGTTACTGTGAATGGACACATTGAAAACGCACTCAGTGTGCCTCCACATACTTTAGAGACATTTGAGCGATATTTTTATATAGGTGCTTAATGCAATTCATTTATTTATGTTTTATTTAAGCTGGCAAGCTTAGGGCCATGAGGCCCTCTCTTACAACTAACCAGCATTACAATTCACTTGCAAGTATGCATAATCTCAGTGAAAGTTACAATGTAGTTACAGTTTAACATTAAATTCATTAAATCACATAGCCTATACATAAAGTGCAATGTCCTCATTCATTCATCAACGCACGGCCCAAACCGCTGGACCTAGAATCATGAAATTTTGAGGGTAGCTTTCCCTTAAGAGGACTGCTCAGATAAAATTTCCAGCTCGACACGGAGTCTAGGACAGCTAGGGAAAGAAGGGATGCGAGGAATAAACGTACACAGCGAGAACAAGTAAGGATGAGTTGTTATCTGAGCAGGCGATCTTCGCCACTCTACGAGAGAATGGGTTTTGGAAGGGGGGAGGAGGTTGTCAACCTGGAGGAAGTATTTCCAAGAATTCTTCATGAACATTCTGTGTGCGACTGTTTTCGGCAACCTAAGCCAGGCGGAGCTGACAATGCTTCCTTCTTTTTTTCATAAAATGGCACTCTGAAATGTGTTTATTATTCATATCGCTTAGTTAATAATAGGTTTCATCACTGGAAGATACTGATACTAAATTAAAGGTCTCTAAATGTGACACCGTTTTGACCATGGCTCAAATGGCAAAAGTGAATAATTTTATATTACTACGACGTAGTGTTAGTTTTATAGACGTTACTTGAGACTACAATTTCCACCCGTGAAACTTTTTTTAGCTCTCATAGTCTTCCCATAGCAGCTTGTCAAAGTCAAAATTTGCAAGTTACGGGAACATGCTAATAACAGAAACCAACTGACTTACTCGAATGCCGTAATTTTCACTGAAATTAGATAGTATGGGTCATATGCTAAAATATTTAAAACCACACTACCAAATCCCTTTGTATTTAAAAAATGGCCATGTATGAAGAAAATTATAGTTATTTTAGGAATTTTTTAAAAATACGGAGGAATGGCATTGTGTGATTAAAAATCTTTTAGCACATGACCCATACTATCTAATTTCAGTGTAAATTATTTAATTTGCATAAGACTGTTAGTTTTTGTTATTAGCATGTTCCCGTGACTTGCAAATTTTGACTTTGACCTGCTGCTAGGGGAAGACTATGAGAGCTAAAAAATCGTTTCACAGGTGGAAAATGTTATCAAAAGTAACTTCTGTAAAAGTAACACTACGTCGTACAAATAAAAAATTATGCGTTTTTACCGCGTGAACACCCTTAACCTGCAGGAAAACACTAAGAATAGATTTTTCGAAATTCGAAAATTAAGAGGGCCAAAAGGGGTGAAATGGTTTTCAAAGAATTCCTGGTATCTCGTTAACCTGGAAAGCTATAATTAATTTTTTAAATTAAAAATATTGCCTGAACAAATGCATATTAGCAAATTTCCCGATTTTGCGAGTTTCGAAAATTAAGGGGGTGAAAAGCCATAAAATGTGTTTTTCATTAATCCGTGATTTCTCCTTAACCGTTTCAGATAGTGAGGTGATTTCTTCTTTGAAATGATGCTTAAGTAAATGTCTAAAAAGTGTTTTCAGGATTGGTCGAAATCCCATGTCATAAGCCGTTAATAAAATAAAATGTGTTTCCAATTAATCATTAGCAACTCCTAAACCAGTTAAAATATCGAGATGATTTTTTTGTTTTAAAACGAAACTTACGTAAAAATCTAAAAAATAATTTCAGGATTTTTCGAAATTTGACCTTGAAAGCCGTTAAAAATATACAGTATAAAGTGTTTCCAATTATTAATCATCTGTATCTTTTAAACCCGATGAGATATCGATATGATTTTTTGATAAGAATGAATCTTGTGTAAATATCTACAAATCAAATTTAAGATTTTATGAAATTAGACAATTAATGGTGTGAAAAGCAGTAAAATGTTAGCAGAACTCTTGATAAGTCACGACCGTGGAGATACAATTCTGAAGTTGTTACTTTTTGCTATCCTATTCGCATATATATATATATATATATATATATATATATATATATATATATATATATATATATATATATATATATATATATATATATATATATATATATATATATATCTTTGGCCTTGGGCTTGTACACACAGAAGAATTCTCACGACCTACCTTGAAGCATTCGTTTGGAATGATGTAATTATACGGTGTGGGAGGTTACGGGGTCGTATCCCGCGTAAGACTTAGCGACGGGAATTATTGTGCTGTTATATATGCATATATTAATGGCAGCTGGAAGATTGTGACGGGACGGTCGAGTTACTTGGACTGCTGTGGACAATTAAGGTCTTGAAAGCCGGTAGGCTACGGGGCGACATTGGTTGGATATGGAGCAGTGTCTGGAATGAAGGGTGAGGGAAACCGGAGATCCCACCAATATTTTAAACTGAGTTGCTGTTTACATTAAATTATTCCACGCGGCTAAACCGCAGCCGGGCAGCTAGTTATTTTATATTTGTGTACAATATTACTCTACTGTAGATTTTACTTCTTTGTGGCCTTTTCGCTGTATAGTTACATTGCACAAAGACTTGTCAAAACCAATCTTTTACGGCTTTGGTAACTTATTCATTAATAGTTACTATTTTTCACTAGTAAAATAGTCAATACAAGCAAAATACGTTAGGTAGTTACTAATTTAAAACTACTGGAAATAAGAGATTCGCTGTTTTTTTTTTTTTTTTTTTAATTTCTAAGAATATGCTTTTTTTTTCTGAAAAAACAGAAACATTTCCACGAGAGTTATAAGTGTTGGCAATAAATAGGTAGAGTACTATATTTTCGAAAATAATTGTTTAAATGGATCAATTATTTTATTTTAGTTAGAACACCAAGACAACAAAAGCTTAAAATTATACATGTCATTATGAGAAAAATGTAGGTTGTTTAAGGGTGTTCAAGTGCGAAAAAATCATAATATTATGTTTTTATGAAATATTGTCAGTTTTGTAGATTATACTTGTGAGTAAAGTTTTCTCTTACAAAACAATTTCCTCTCTCATGGTTTTCTCATAATGTGCATCAAAGTCAAAATGTCCTTGTTACGCTGCTATGAAAATAGTGAGAACCAATTGACCTACTTAACTGAAATAATTTACTGTGAACTTACATCCTATGAGCTATGCAATAAAATGTTTAAAAACCCATAACATTATTATGAATTTTTAAAAAATCGCAGATATACAGAAAAAATACAAATTCAACAAATGTATAAAATATAGTTAACGGAATGATTTATTACGTAGTCCATGACGTGTTATTTCACTGTGAATTATTTCACTTACGTACCTAAGTTAATTTGGTTGCATTATATGCATGGCAGCAGAACATGCAAATTTTGACTTTTGACGCACCACTATGAGTAAACTATGCGAGCTTAAATTGTTTTGTAAGAAGAAACTGCACTCACAAGTATCGTCTACAAAATCAACATTATTTCATGATATGTACGAAATTACGATTTTATCGCACTGTAACGCCCAGGCCGCTGAGCGACGTGCAGAACTTTGCTCGATAGATGTATATTACAAAACTGTTCAGCGTGTAGTAAGTAATGTATGCTTATGAACAGCATTCAAAGAATGTTACACGAGTGTTTACTTATTTAAGGCCGTCCATTTATCTCCAAAGTTTATTTTCTCGTCACCGAAAATGACGGAAATCTGTGTTTTATTTCCGTCGTTTTTATGAAAATCCTAATGCAAAAACAAGCTTATGCATGTACAGTATGCCTTTATCCTTAACATTATGTCTTAAAATAACTGTCTCATAGAGGTGAGTTTTCGGCGATACGACTTCACGTCAGTTCAGTAGAAGGTATAGTGAGAGCTGTGAGCGCCCATCAGGCTTCGATCAAGTAAAATAAGTTCACCAAGGTATCAACCTAAATATGTCGAAACATTCAGAGGCAATCATACAATTTGAGTTTAAGATACCAATGTAAAATAATAAATATTTTGTTGGCCAACATCTTTGAAGGTACCTTAAAAATAGATCCTTACAAAGCTATACATCTATATAAGGTGATTTGTTTCTAATATATATATAAAAGAAAAAAATTCTCCTGACATGCACAGTAGCCTGAATTCACCTCACTGAACATCTTTATAAGGAATGGAAACTCGAATTCAAGCCATCCTTATACGGCTGCTACCAATTATTTATAATTCCTTCAGCAGTGTACTGAAACAAGTACAGTGAATATAGCTTTCCCACGACAGAGAAGTTGAATTTCGTGGTAGAAGCAAACAGCTTATCCCCTGGATGTAATTTATTTTGCTTCCAGGATGAGGTTGTGAATTGAAAATATTGATGGCTAGGTGTTTTGCTGTTAGTTGTCCTATCCACTTGCCTTTTACTGTCTCCAAAGTACTATGCAAATCTATTTTTCTGAATTCCGTGAGCATTCCTTTTCCGTAACCTGTAATTTTGCTGTGATCAAACACTTAATGCTGCGCTTTAAAAACGTAGGTTTTCCCTTCTATGTAAGTACAAAACTTAAAAAATTTGATTTTTTGTAAATTATTTAAATTTCAAATTTTTAATTGATACAAATACATCATTAAATCATAGATAAGGAGAGAGCGCCAAAGGAATAAACTAAAAAAGTATTACATACACTTCACTTGACGTCCTTAGTGTTACATTTTCTTTCCCAACTGCTGGAAAAACATATTTACCGTTTCTTTATGAATAAAAATGAAATGCTCGATACTCCGTCCACAAGTTGGGCAGATTTAAAGCTACGATGTTGATGATTAAAGGTATGGGCCCGAGTTTCTTCGCAATTAATGTCAATTATTTTTAAAACATAAATGGGAGCCGATATCGTAAAATCACTTTGTAACTTTGTTATGACTGATTTAAACTGCATACTCTAATTTTGTCGAGTCAGAAAACTGCAAAATAGTTGCTAATAAGTTATTTAACGAATTGCCTTTTAATTGATAATTTAGCTATACCTACTTATACAGTTTGTCTCGAAAAATTACATTGCATTGAAAAACCAATTTGCAACAAAGTTACGAAGTAATTTTAAGATATTGACTCTCGTATACATTTTAAAAAATAATTCTCTCGTAAGTCGAGAAACTCGGGCCCAAGCCCTAAGGGCGCGGTCTACCGCAATTTTTATCACCATTTTTTTTATTCTTATTTGTACCAGATATTTTTTTCTTATTTTAGACACAAAATGTGACTAAATTTAGCTCTTATGAAATTTTTTTATCTCTTATAGTTTTCGCGTAATGGCTTGTTAAAGTCATATTTTGCATGTTTCCGTTTTAACGACTACACTAAAACCAACTGATATACCAAACTCAAAAAAAATTACAGTGAATAAAGACATTACAGGCTACAATGACATGCTCATAAAATTAAATAATAAAATTATTTGTAATTTAAAAAAATGCTGAAACTAAAAATAAACATTTTAAAAAATTCAATAAATTTTTTAAAAATACAAATAATTTTTATTATTTAATTTTACGAGCATGTCATTGTAGCCTGTAATGACTTTATCCACTGTGATTTTTTTGAGTTTGGTATAGTAGTTGGTTTTAGTGTAGTCGTTAAAACGGAAACATGCAAAATATTACTTTAACAAGCCATTACGCGAAAACTGTGAGAGATAAAAAATTTTCATGAGAGCCAAATTTAGTCACATTTTGTGTCTAAAATACGGAAAAAAAAATATCTGGCACAAATACAAAATAAAATAATGATGACGAAAATTGCGGTAGACCGCGCCCTTAGTGCGTCAGGTTCTGTGACTGCAATGAATTTGGACATACTTGTTAACAACACGCTTCTGGCTGATCACAATCTGGGTGATTGCCAACCATCTAATTTGCTTTGCTGTTAAGGGCTTGTTCCCGAGTTTTTTTCATACAATAACTCAAATATTTTTTAACCAAAAACTTTGAAAAAATTTGAGTCAATGTGCATTCACACGATGCACAATGCTGTGGATGCGTTTTTAAAAATAATGTACCATTCGTCAGCAAAAAAATATTTTAATTCATTTTTGCTTATTTTCACGACAAAAAAAAGTGGTACTTTGGGTGATGAAATCTAAAAAACCGTTGAGTGCATTTCTACAAAAAAATTCAGTTACAAATTATAACATATGAGTGACAAAACAGTGGAGTAAAATGTTGATATGTGTTTTAGGTAGCAATAAAAAAAAAATATTTTCGAAATCACTGCAAAACTCAACAAGGCCTTAATGCAGGCGTGTGAGACACGCGCGCTCTGAACTCCCTGCATCTAATTTTATGACCTACATGAAAACTTCTCAAATTTATTTACAACCTAATAATTAAAATTAAAAATAGGGTAAAAATACATGGTAAAAATTACAAAAAATAAATGCGAATGCGACAGTCCCTTGAAAACATTCACAGTCGTACATCTGGGATACGCTTGTTCAGACGTGGGGGCCATGTTCTCTTACGCTGTACTTTTAACATTTTTCCGGGTTATGGCGAATTCACAATAGTGCAGCGAACGCGACGCGAAAGGCGCGATGCGACACTAAAAAATTCTCGTTATTGGGAACACTAGTTCGTCTGCCGCAAGACTGATACTAATAAAATGTATTTACACAGCTCCTCACCACTTTATACCAACCTCTTGTACGACAACCACGGATGTTCACACTGTTTATTTTTTCCCGTTTGTTTGTACCACTGACCACTGACATCCCCAAAAGTGAAAATAATGTCACAATTACGTGTTTTCTTAAAAATATCATGATTTGCTTAAAATTATAAATAAATATCTCTCATAAAAATTAATAAATGCAATTTACTACCAACTCACCACTTTAACCAACGTTTTGGTACAAAATTAAATTCCGTTTTTCAGCTTTGTCGCGTCCGCGGCGCAAATAAATTTGAAATGTTTTCCATTCCGAAATCCTGCCAAGAGAACGAATTTTATTGCGCTGACGTCACAAAATTCTAACTTCTGATTGGCTGGAAATTATTCGCTCCATTTACTCCGCGTCCGCCGCGGTGTTGTGAATCCACCGTTACGCAAGTTTTTGTTCGCCATTTCTTTTCGCGTCTTTGTCCCTGTTGAAACGAGTTCTACAGGCTGTTTAAAAATCAGTTACTTGCGTGCTTAAGGAATTAGGTCGCAGTAATAAGAACACTTTAAGGAAAACGCTTAAAACTACTGTACTGGTTTTATGTCTACTAATTAAAAAAAATATATCTCAGCAATTTTCGTAGAAATAAGAACTTAAGAAATCTTCTTGAAAATATTCCGTACCAAAATTCCAATCACGCGCCTTGCTTGGATCGAAAATTGCGGTATCGAAAAAATTAGATTAGGTACCGGTACTGGACTTTTTTTGTGAGGAGTGTCCTTTCCGATTCTTTGTGCGGATATCTCGTTATTTCGGTTTCCCATTATTTTTATAAAGTACTCCAGTTAAATTATGGGATGGTTCCTAACTACAAACATGGCCAACTCCTTCCTTTCCTTTTTTTTTAGGTACTGGTTTAATTTCTTAATGACCTCGCTGGCGACAATACTTAATGCCCTACCACTCTCCCGGAGACTGGGAATAAAAAGGAATGAAAGAAAGGGCAGGAGAGGGGATCATTACAGTGGAAGGTTGCTGAAGTTAAGGGGGCTCATCAGTACCTGCCACCTTAGTATTCTTAATTTTCAAACATACATTCCTCACAAAGGCATTTAACTACATTCTTAACTCCCGAGATGACACATAATTACCTCGAGCATTATAATACTTTTACACCTTCACTACCTGTGTTAATTTATGACTGGATAAGACACGTTCATAGGTACGTATAGCTACTTTTATGCCAGAAACGTACATAAAAATATCGTCGCATTTTAGGGAGTGTTAATACAAAACGTTCTACCACCAAAACTCTAAAAGAACGAATATGTCATTATTGTTTTGGATACCATTAAAGACCACATGACTCGTAAGGTGGGTTAGAAAACAGTGGGGCAGGAAAGCTGCGCACAGTAAAACATTTTTGTATTATTCACAAAACGTTCTTTGAAAGCTAGTTTCCGAAAATAATTTCTGTAGCATAACAGGTGCTTGAAATATATCTAAAAGAAATGTAAACTTAATTTACCTCTCCGTGCCCACAGTAGACATAAATTATACTGTACTCATAGGTGTTAAATGCCAGTTTCAAATATTACGTGGTTAAGGCTTGAAAAAAAAAATTCATTGTTTTATTTGTTGTTTTCCAAACTTTTCGTGATAAAGCGAGCACATTAAAAGATCTTATCAAGACAAAATTGTGTGTTTATACATATAAGTGGTACGAAGATACAAATTGTTTGCATTAAAAAGTAGTAATAATAATAATAAACAGAGCCTCAAAAGTGCTCCCATACCGTGAATATCCTATACAACACAATCATTTCAACTTGTTTTTATGGAAATATTTGGTAATAATTCGAAGGTTATAATACTGTGAACACGGCGATTAAGTCATGGAAACCTGTTTGTAGCTATTTGATTCAAATAAAAGAGATGAATTCTTAAACTTGTATCGACTTGGTTTGATGTGTGTGCATGTTTCGTAGAATTAACAGTACATACAAGTGTAATGCACATTAAAAGTGAGTGAGGGATTTTGATCAGTAGCGCTGACGAGGGCTGACATGATGGAGCAGCGCCGGAATGACAAGAACGTTGGAAGCGGGAGATCCCTGAGAAAACCCGCCGAACAACGGCATCGTCCAGCACGAATCCCACATGCGAAAATCCGAAAACATGTCCCGCCGAGCAACACATTAAGGCGCTGTTCGTGTTATACCAATAATTTTTTACGCAAAACAACTTATCTTATTTATATCATGTTTGTCTACGAAAATAATACACACTCTAAACTGCGCTTCTATAATTTTAAAATTAAAATTTCGGCACGCTTGCTAAAAAAAAAAAAAAAAAAAAAAAAAAAAAAAAAAAAAAAAAAAAAAAAAAAAAAAAAAAAAAAAAAAAAAAAAAAAAAAAAAAAAAAAAAAAAAAAAAAAAAAAAAAAAAAAAAAAAAAAAAAAAAAAAAAAAAAAAAAAAAAAAAAAAAAAAAAAAAAAAAAAAAAAAAAAAAAAAAAAAAAAAAAAAAAAAA
>PNEQ01018699.1:0-15952 GCA_003012365.1 Medauroidea extradentata | reverse complement strand
AAGTATTATTACGGCCTGCCTTTAAGTATTCACTCGGGTATTGTACAAAGTTTGTGGTGTGGGAGGGGTGGGGTTACGGGTTCGTATCCTGTGCAAGTCTTTGCGATGGGACATGACATGACATCATACGAGCATATTGCGTGCGCTCTTTTCACTGAGCTAAGACAATTTATAGTTCACTGTTATTGAGTACGCTAGCCGTTAAATGCCTTCATCACATATTTTATCCAGAGTTACTGTTTGTATTACATAATTTCACGCGGGCAAAGTCGCGGCCGGGTAGCTATTTTGTAGATAAATAAAGATGAATTAAAAACAACGATGTTCTGCAATTAAAGTACCCTCAGCGTAGTGGACTGAAAAAAGCTGTTTGTATTTGTTGTTATAAAGATATACAGAGAATATAGTAACACTATCAATAATACGTTATTAAAATTAAGTTACTCTTTTCTACAGTACACGCGGGCGAAGCCGCAAAGGGACAGCTAGTTAATTCATAAACGCCTACTTCACGAACTAAAACTGAAACAAGAATCACTTATATAGGCATGAAGTAACCAAATAAGTATAGCTACAAAATCTCTACCGACGTCACCTAACTGAACTTTTACTTAAATTACAGCAGCCATTTAGAGTAGTTGAATATTTTGTTATATTTCATTGTCAAGTCCACTTGAAAGCATTTTTATTTTACTTTAATACATGTTCAAAATTAAATAACAATATGGATGTCAAAAACGCGTTAGTTAACATTTTAACTTTTTTTTTGTATTTATGCAGTTAGCTAACTGTGAAAAGAACAATTACATTCCCAATTCGACTAGATAAAAAAAAAAGAAAAAAAAAGTTTTTCCATGAACGCGTACTTGTTGATTAGAAAAATTTACTTAGCTGTGTTTCAGTTGATATTCAGCGTAAGAATGTAAATACTTATGTAATTACGTATTACTGCCGGAACTGTTTTGCTTACCGACAACATAGCTTCACAACACAAAGCTGGCTTTGAGTACATGTATTTTTTGTGAATGAAGTGGTAAAGTGTAATAAAATAGTAATTTTGAGATCTTATAATTAGCTTTCTGTCAGATTCAAAACTGGAAAGCTTCCACAATATTATTGTTATGTACACGTTGTGCTTGGCGTAAATTATTTTAGGTTACGTGTTAACAAATGTCCAGTCGTTTGCCTCTGTGAAATTAATGTAATGCTGGTTTTTACAAGTTGGTCTTGCGTCTGTTACTAACTTAAAATGAAATGCTCTTAAATTATACATTCTAAACATGATCTTGACTGCATCTCATGCTACATTTGAAATAAAATTTTATAAACGGCCTGCCGGACGTGTTTTGCCTACAAATTGTTGCCATAACCTATCACAGATCAGACTTTGAGCATATTTGCGATTTTTAAATATGATGAGATGTAGTGAACGATCTTGTGTACAAAAATTGAATGTTGTGATCACATAATTATTTTTCTGTCATATTCCGACCTGGCATCCTACAACTTGACGAAAATTTATTTAGGTTATAGGTGACGCTAAATTTCGTTCACCTCAATTAAAATATTATTGTTCTTGTTTTTATAAATAAGTCCGAATAAAAACGGCTGTTACTGAGTAGAAATATACTGGGTGTAATGTTCGTAGATCTAGATACGCATATGCTTATTATAGGTAGATTTAAAACATTTCCAATCTGCAACTTTTTCATTAGAATAGGTAGGTAAACGTAACGAAATGTTGGGTTCAGATTAAAACGGAATTCACAAATAAAAAATTATTCCAAGGGATAAGATTACCATAAAAATTCTTTAAGGAACCAAAACACGAAGAAAGTGTTTGAAAATTTTTAAGAAATGAGGTTATGTTTTCGTAACAGTGTCTGTTCAATTTTAATTTTTCCGTTTTGTTCCATGCACATTTTATGCCTTTTCAATTTTTAAATTCATGTTTTCATTAAATATTTGGAATGAACTTTACCTATTCCTTAAAAACAACTCCTGCATAATTTGTTTCTTGCTTATCGTACTCGATTTCGGATCGTTTACCTTGAAAGTATGGAGTTTACTTCTTGATGATTAAGATGTCTTATAAAATAAAAAACTTGCATTACTTCTTTTGATACTTACGTAAGCATCATTATGACGCGAACATCATCTCAATATCTGTACTGGTTAGATAATCATCGGCGGATAGAAATCATATTTTATAAATTTTCGCCACTTTGGGTAACGAATATCGAAAAATCTTAATTTCACACCATAAATATTTGTTTATGTATTCAAGTAAAGTGAAAATCATGACGATTGCCCGTTCAGTCGAAGAAAAATCAATCATTCATTAAAAATCACATATCACCCCCGTACAATACTGAGAGTTCGAATTTTAAAAGTTTTAAAACTTTTATGCAGCTTTTTACCAAATCGTCATCCTGAAGGAAAAAATTAACTGAATGCCTCGATATATATCGATTGTGAATCGAAAACAAATTTTACCCTTATTTTTACCTCTTTGGGACCGAATCCAGAAAATATATACTTAAATTGTATCTTAGAGCATAGATAACAACTAGAGAGCTGAGTGCCTATCCCTTTCCATGCTGTGAAGAGATTCCTAGATCTAATCAGCTGTTAATGGGCACAGAGTGTAACAAGTTTCTTATTTATTACTATATAGCGGTGAGCATATCGTATTTAAATATCACTCACATTTAAAGAAGCATATGCAGAATGATTCGCTGTCGCATATTACCAGCATCCATAGATTCTCGTTCATTTTCGTGTAAAATAAGACATTGTTTACATGTTCTGTTTACATTGTCTTGGCATTTTCGTTTTCCAGTAATTTAAAGAGTTAATAGAATACATATATGTTGTGTATTGACTGTAAAATATTCTATAGTCAATAAGTCTCATTTCTAAAGGTCTTTACAAATGGATATCGCAACATTAATTATTTTGTAACGGTTTTCCTATATTTTGCATATCACTAGATGTAGGTTTCACAACAAAGGCACCAAGCTATTACTAGTTATCCATGCTTTAAGAATTGTATCTTAGATATTTACACAAGCAACAATCTAAAGCAAAGATCACTTCGAAGTCTCGATTTGTTCGATAGCTATAAAGGAGTAATCGAAACACATTTCACGTTTTCATCCCCTTAATTATCAAATTTCGAAAAGTATTGGAGTCCCGTCAGAGTCATTTGTATACGCAACCAATTGAAGTAAAAATCACGACGATAGTCATTTGTGTTTCAGTGATATAGAGGATTAAAAATAACCTTATTTTGCCCTTTTTTTACAGCTTGGAAGACGGGATTCCAAAATTCTGAAATCACTTTTTGGGTATTTACGTAAGCAACATTTTGAAGTGAAAACCAAGTCTCTATCCCAAAGGATTCGGTGGATATTGATAGTTAATCGGAAA
This sequence comes from Medauroidea extradentata, assembly GCA_003012365.1. Classification (NCBI taxonomy): domain Eukaryota; kingdom Metazoa; phylum Arthropoda; class Insecta; order Phasmatodea; family Phasmatidae; genus Medauroidea; species Medauroidea extradentata. The sequence continues at coordinate 12,520 of PNEQ01018699.1, read as the reverse complement.
CACTTTTAAGGTCTTTTCACCCCCTTATATATTCAATTTCGAAAAATTCAGAAATTGGCTAGTATTCATTTTTATGCGTGTCCTATTAAAGTAAAACTCGCGATGATAGGCCTTCGGGTTCGAGCTCTATCGACGTTTTTTCGGAAATACATTTGTCCTCTTTTCACGCCCTTAGAGGTGGAATTTTCCAAAATCCATTCTTAGTGCTCGCCTATGACCTGAGGGGAACACATACAAAATTGTCACCATTCTAGGTCCTGTGTTCTGGGCTGCAGTTTGATATGTCAGTCAGTCAGTCCGTCAATCAGTCAATGTACAATTTTGTATATAGCGATATAGGGAGACCTTGTAGCCTACAACATCGTCATTCATTGCGAATTTCTTAAGTTTGGTTCTAGTGTAGTACCGAAAACTAAACCATGCAAACTTTTAATTTTACGAACAACTACGCAATACTTATTAGGGAGAAAACTTTTGTCACAATTTACGTCTAGAAAAAAAAGGATATTTGGTACAGTTATAAAAATAAAATACAACAATGAAAATTGCCGTAAACCATACTAACAATGCATGTTGGATAAAATATGATTAATGTCGTTAGTTCGTTAAAATTTTACGTGGAAATTACATAAAATTGGCAGTAATGTACAATTTTAGGTTCGTTTTCACCAACATTAAGAAACATATGTGAGCTTGTTACTTTAATAACATATTTTTGAGTTCTTGAACGTTGTGTTTTCGAGACATCGAATTATTCAACATATGACGTTTGTGTTCAAGCTAGAAAATTTTGGGGACTCAGTTGTTTGGCTTATTTATATTTAAGTGTCAAATAGAGTTTCCTGAATATGAAATACTGTACAGCGTTTTAACTGAGTCAATCAGGTACCGATGTGAACACGGTGATAGAACTACCAGGGACATGTTTATTTTATAAATGCTGATGCCACTAGTTCTGTAATGTTATACATTCCAGCTTCAAGCATGCTATGAAATGGGTAACTTAATAAACCATGAACAGCTACAACATTGGAATTACCATTATTTTAAATCACTTTGAGGCCGAGTTTAAAGTGTTCTCCGGACAGAAGCCACACTTGCGCGAAGGGTTTTGCTCTTGCAAGTTCGGTTGGTTCTTGGGCTAACATCTTCGCCGGCTGACAGGTTGCCGCCCTTTTCGTTTAGCGGTCGTTGTAGTGTGTTTTATCAACAACAACCCTCCGCTGTTCTGCACAGAAAACCTCGACGAGCAATTAATTACTGTGATTTACAGTGCTGCGCAACCAAACTAATAATTGCACTAAGCTCTGAAACAGATTGCGTTCAGATTTGCAAGGAGCAAGTTTAATCTGTAGTGGGTTTTTATAGCATGCGCAACATACCAGTGGAAGGCAAACGTATAAATTAATGCGACTATGATAGAGTTATGATTATTCCAGGCAAAAAGTTTTGTTGGTGGCGAAGAAGATTCGCATTTAAGCTGGGCTAGATAATTTTCATCTAAACATACGCGGGAGTATTATCAATTTGTCTAAGATCTACGCCACTTTGCCTTTGCCTTATTCGTATAATCTACAAAATTCGTCAAGCAACACAACCAAAGTTAGGAGGGGGGATTAGAATTTTTACCCTGCTAACGTATCTAAAAAACTATTATGAAATTGTATTATTTTTAAAAAAGTAATACTCTCATACTAAATTCACAATACACGTAAACTTCATGGAGCTGAGTTTGTGACAAAAAAAGGTGGGTGAATTTGGTTGCCAGCTTAGCATACAATATGCGTCGCGAAGCAGGTCGTGCAACTTAAGCCGGATTCACAACCACAGTTAACGTACAGTACGTATGAACACACACACGAACGTCAAGTATTAGAAATTGGATTCACAACAACATTTAATCTAGACACGCGCGGAAATTGTTTACGCCATAACAACATGTCGGTAATAGATTATCGTACCTTTCGAACGGTTTTTAATAATTTATGACCATAAGATAAATGATTTCTCGACATATATGAATATTGAACTGAGTCTTACGTTTGCACATTCTGCATTCACAACCACCACTTAGCGTACATACGTACGAAGTAGAAAGTTGATCAACTCTAGTATGTACGTACGCACGCTACGTGAGGACGTGAATGCTAGTATGAACACTAGGTGTTTCTACTTTTACACGTACGTACGCGTGTACTTACGTTAAGTGGTGGTTGTGAATCCAGTTGTAGGGTTAACGTAAAGTAACATCATCATTCAAACATTTTTATTTAATCTCCAGTAGGTTTTATTATTTTCTGTTAAAAAAGTTTTAATGTAGATTTTCTGATGGTGGATGTCTCTCCCTAATGAATTACTGTACGACATTGTCCGTATAATGTTTTCTATCCCACTTTATACAGGATGAGTCGGCATAACACCGACAAACACTGGCAGGTGATTACTTAGGGAACAATAAGACAACCACTTTTCCCGAAATTGATTATTAAGGGAGCTGTGCGCCACCAAAAGTAGGATTTTAAAATGTTTTAAATAAAATATTTCAGAAACTAGTAGCGATTAAGCGACAAATAGGCGAATAGTGTTTTGTATAATGGAGTTCATTCACCGTGGGAAATGTGGTTGGAATGATCAACCCCCTTCATTGTGGAAATGAGGTTTGCCACCATGCGTTTGCATAAAACTTATTATCGATCATTTGTAAGAGATTTATGTTATGCATTTATTAATCAGTACGCTAAATTCAACAAAAAAGGTCGTCTTGTCCGAACACCCTCAGGTGAACCGTTTGCGAGAAATCCGTTGTGACATTATTCAGAACATAAAGCGCGTGGCCTGACAGGTAGGCAATCCACTACACACGTGACGTGTAACTATGATGAAAGACGGACACTGCATTACTATTATTTACCTATGTACACGACACTCAACACATTACAATTACTGTGGGCACTATCTGTGTTACAAAGTGAATTTAATAGGGTCGTTTCTTAAACGTCTCATCTCGTTTCACGTACACGTTTTATATCATTTAATAAATGTAAAACATCCGTATTGGTCGGACAATCACCAACAAACTCTACCCGCATACTCCTTATACACAATTAAAACAAATCGTACGTGCAACGTATGGTGTATGAGGTTTAACCTCATCCTGTATAATCACCTCACAGCATTTGCACGTGGATATGGTTCTGTGATTATTAACTGACATATTATTGTTCAGTTGAAAATGTTAAAAAAGAAAACATTTAAAATTAATTAGTCTATTAAAATATATCTGCGTTCTGCCACAGGACTAATTATTTTTAACTACCTGAACTGTTCTCAATAATAGTCAAGGCTAATATCCGTGCAGTTTTGCACAAATCACAACGTTCTCTTTAATGATTTTATCTATTTTGTGGTATCGAATAACGAAGGTAACAGAAGACATGTACCAAATTAAGATAGTCTTTTTTTTTTTTACTGTCAAGTCCATTACGCGATTTTTAATATCATATTCGTCTGGATACCACTAACGAGCCTCCTACCGCAGACTTAATATTTTATTTTAAATTTACAAAACTCTTTTGTGTAACTAATTAATATATAATATGTTTATTTTTATTCTTCTAGTTAGATTGAATTTTAAAAATTATTTGATGGATATTTTACTATGGAAAGGTTGCATTTTTCTTACAAAAATAAAAGTAGAATGTGTTGAGTTGCTAACAATTCTCCATTTAACCCACGTACTTACGAAACATTATTTGTAGCCTGTAATGGGCCTAACAATATTTATGCAGTAACGTGACATGTGAGTTATAATTGAACTTGTTGCTTTTATGACGAAATAGGATATTTTGTGGAAAATTAATTGGGAACAAACAATCGTGTTTAGCTGTAACTTATAAAATGACAAATAGTAATGCAGGGGGCTCAATTAAGCGTGATTTACCTTCCGCAGAATGATGAATTCGTTCAACTGGAACGAGTTAATGGAAAATCAATTCCCAGCGTGCATTTAACACCGTTTTCGCATGAAAGATTTTGTTAACATAGCTTAGTAAGTGACATATACCCAAGTATGGTAAACTAGAAACGATGCCACACTTGCAGTGCTGTAATGCTGTTATTTGCGTAACCACGTGGGGATAAAATAGAATATTACAAAACGTACATCTGAAACAGCAGTTTTAACAATTGGAATAGATGATCTCTGGCAAGTAGATTTAGTAGGGATGAATTCAGGTTTACTCAGAGGTATTTCAAGAACTAACAAAGGATTTAAAAATATGTTAACCGTTATTGGTGTTTTTTTTTTTAAATTAGCCTGGATGGTTCCAATTAAAGATGAAACAGCAAAAAATATAACTTTAGCATTCAAAAGTTTACTAAACACTCGAAAACATAAACATTGCAAACTGATAATGGTTAAGAAATTTGTAATGAAATATTTAAAAAATTAATGAGTGATTACAGTGACACTGTTATAGAAAAATTTTAATGAACCGTGTTGAATTAAATAAGAAGAATGAAGGCTCTATTCTACTCAATACATATAAAAAAAGCAAGGTAAGCCACTAAACCAAAATTTACTATTGGGGAAAAAGATTCGTATAAGAAAAGCTAAAAAATTATTTGAAAAAGGCTATACATCCAACTGGTCTATAAAAATATTTTTAATTTCTGAACTATAGTACACAAATTCAACAATATATAAAATTAAATGTTTGCAAAAGAAACCAAAAAAAGATATGTTTAATGAACAAGAGTTTCTTAAAACTAAATATGATAAAGATAACTTAGCCGAAACAGATTCGGGAAAGAAAATAGGTAAAGTTTTAGTTCATTGGGTAGGTTCTGAGAGCATTCTTAGTTCATGAATTACTGAAAACAATATTGTTGTACAGTTTTTCAAAATATAAATTTTAAAAATAAATTGTGATCTACATAAATGAAATAAGAATTCAATGAGACACACGAACGTCAGATATTCCCACCAATTGATCAAACTAAAAATAATTTAAATTAATACAGTAAGAGAATAGAATTTGACATACTAATTGGGGATTCATTTTCACATCCGAACGAAGCTTATGTAAATGAACAATTTAGATTACAGAAAGAGATAGTAACGACAATTATGTTAATGATTCAAGTATTGATTTTTGTAAGAATTTCATTCCACTCAAATTTTCAAAAATAGAAATTTCTAAGCATGGAAATATTATTGAAACTATTAATAACGTGAAATAACTTCAACTATGAAGCATGTATTACTAGCATCGGCATGTGAATCACCAGATATAAAATTATCTGGTTAAGTAAATGATTGTGATCTAGATATTTTTTCTTTTAGAGGAGACAAACATAATGAAATTTTGTATCAACTTAAAAAATTTATTTGGATTTATCAGAGATTATGATATTTATTGGAAAGGTGGTTACAAAATTACATTCATTCGCGATCCTAATGATATTATTTCTTCTTACAGGTAAGCTAAATACAAAAAGGACAGTAAAATAGATATTAAACCCTACGCAGGCAACATTATCATTGAGAAAATGGAAATATTGTGGCCAATCTTGAATATGAAGGAAATTATGGAAATTGAATTAAGTCTAAACTTTAATTAAATCCGAATATTCCAATTAGGTTCAATTATTGGTATTATATTGAAAAAATTGTTCCAACTGGAGCAAATCTGTTTCAGTTTGATATAAGAGATCAGTAAAATTAAATTCAGTACGATATGAGAGATAACTTTATTGTAGCATTTAAACAAAATAGAAAACAAAATCCTTCGATGTTTGATCATTCTTATGTAAGAAATATTTCGATAAAAAATGGTAGAAATGAAAATTTCCCAAAAGATAATTGGGAATTAGACATAGGTGACAATATGTCTCTCAAAATGCACAATGTGTGTAAGGATTTTAGAAATTCAAAAACTAAACTGGACACACAGGGTTCAGAAACACGAGTGCGACTGATGATCGCACTCGTGTTTCTGAACCCTGTGTGTCTACCTGAAGACGGGAACAGATTCCAGTTCCCGAAACGTCGTTAATACTGACTGTTTGGAAAACTACTGTGTTTTGTTTCGTCTCATCGTTTGTGTCGTTTGTTGTTTTTTCTGTTTGTGTGTGACATCTTTGGTTTTTTGTTTAGTCTCATCGTTGTGTTGTTTGCTGTATTTCTGTTTGTGTTTTTGTTTCGTCTCATCGTTGTGTCGCATGTTAACTAGGCTATTTTTATATTTTTGTTATTTATTTTATTTACTGTTTGTTCCTTGTTTTATCTGACCAGATTCCAGTTTTGGAATTTCATGTTGCGTATGTATCCTATTGACTAAAGCACACTCTGCTTATTTATGTTTTCTTGTCTTATTTTTAGTTTTCTTTTGACAGTAATTTATTTCGCAATGGAGTATGTCCAAGTAAATAAATCCAGTCATGCACTCCCATTGCACAGTTCTTTCAAAGATCACATCAGTTTTATTTAGGTTGTTGCAAAATTGTTCTTTAGATGCTAATTTTGTTTCGTTAAATTTTTTTTCAGAATCCATGTAATCGTAATGATATACACCTTTTTTTAAATAACTAATTCAAGTTGCTGTTCTGAAAAATATTTACACGTATTTCGAAATTGTTCTTTAGTAATATTTATAGAAATTTTATCAACACTAGAAGCCACAAATATAAATGAGTCAATAAATCTTAATTTTACTCCATCATATACATGTTTTGTTCAGGAAATATATTTTTTCTTATTGGTTTGGTATTAAATCAATTATATTTTCATTTATACGTTTTCCATAATATTTTATAAATATATGTAAATTATAACCTGATAAACTATAAATGTAAACAGAAAAGAAATTTGGGCTTCGATAAATTAAATTACATTTTTTATTAGACGGTCCTCAAAGTTTTCCGGTTAAATAATCACGGTCTTTTGCCGAATCAAATATTGGCTCCTCAGTCTCATCAATAGTAATTAATGGCTTTTCACAAATATGACAATGTGTTGTATTTTTATAATATTATTTTGGTTAATACAATAATTGGTATTTAATTTTATAAATTCTTTAAATACATCTACATTCTTCCATTAATGTTTTACAAAAACACTAGAAGCATATTTTCCTTTAAAAAATACTTGTGGCTTATAATTTTAATTTTCGTATTTTATATAATAAGAAAAACATACTGGCTCGTGTTTTTGGAACGCCTATGTATACGAACTAGCTAGATTTTGTTCTCAAATATCTGTTCCATTTAATTAATTTTCAAAATCGAATTATATTTTAAATAATAAGTTTAAAGAATGATTGCAATTCTTAAATGTATGTATATATATGGACGTATAAACATATTTCATATAATATTTATATTTTAACACCTTCATGTTTTACCAACATTTTTCACTACTATTTAAATTATTTTCAGAATAAAAATGTTGTATGAACACCTATCACGAAGACATTTTTTTCTAGTAATTTTTGAAAGTTGTTATCCTACAAGTCGAGAAAGAATTTTTATCCAGCAATAATGATCATTATTTTCGTTTATAATATTTAAAATATTTATGTGCTTATCTTTTTTATTTTATGTAATAGTTAATGTGTAAAATATTTTCTACTTTTCGTATTTTATATTTTTCTTCATTATTAGTTCATTCTTCATTATCAGTTCCTTCTTCATTATCATTTAAATAATTACTGAACATTTCTTCTTCTACCTCGTCTTTTTCTCTATCCGTAACTATGGTGGAGCATGTGCAGAAATATTTCTTTATACATTACATATGCACGGTAGCATACATTTGATTAACTTACTTGACAAGTGTAATTTAATGTTACCGAACATTGCAACGGAAACATATGTTATACTACCTGTAACGTAGTTGTTCCATATTCTCTTCCAGTGGACAGGACAACGTGTCATTTACTGAAATTCTGTCAATACCGCAACTGAATAAGGCAGCCCCGAACAAAAAAAAATCCTTAAACTACAGGGGTCAGAGAGTAAGTCTTTTATTATTGAAAGACAATGAAACGCCGGAAAACATACCCAATGAGGAGAAAGAAATAACCAATGTCAAGGGCATAGGAGATCATAATGATATGCAACCAAGGACAAACAATTTGGCAAAACAGACATCACAACACCAGGTTCCCAAGAAACGAGTTTTGCATGAAGATTGTGCTACTCCTAGCACAAGTGGCATGAACACAAGGAAGGGCAGTTTGTGTTGTCCCATCTGTGAAATTGATGAAGTAGCCGACATGATCTTGGTTAACACATGCGTTGTGTATTTTCATGAGAAATGTGTTGGCATTTCAAAGCGAGGCAAGATAGGTAATTGGGTATGCTCTGGGTGCTTGGAATCTGGCTAAGTGTGCTGACTTATGATTAATGTGTTTCTTTTTACAATGCTTCACATATGTTGCTGAATAGTTATTAACGTGCATGCATTTTTAGTGCAGTATTTAAGACTTTACCTCTCGGCTAGTTATTTTACCAAGGATCAATAACTCATATTTAGAATTTGTTTTTGTGATCAATGCTGACTAACAACTGCAATGCTCTTTATGTCCGATTCGAAATGTTTGCAACGAAAAAAGTTTATGTATTTTTTGGGCTAGTGTTAACACGTCAACTTATTGTAACCTACACAAGTTTGTAGTGGCTGGCCTTATTTGGAACATATGTTCGTAATAAAGCCAATATGTAATATTTTCTACTAAAAATTTTTAAGTACACTTAAACTTAGACGTATATATCATATAGTATGTATTAATGTTTACAAGACAACATAATATACTTCTGAATTTTTTTCACATGTTCACTAGCAAATTTAAGGAAATGGCAAACAGTCAAACATTAGCATGGCCTTATTTGGCCCAGGTATCTTGTAATAACATATTTGCAAACAAATTGGGTATTGAGAAATGGATGGAACTGAGACATATATTTAACATTTTTTCTCAATTTTGCTGTTCCTTTAGTTACTGCTTTCTTCCTAAGCAGGGCAGAATATCCATTCATTCAATTAAGAGTACGATTTCTTCATAGATTTCAGTAGGTGAGGGGTGGGACGAGTGACGTACAACTATATACTTACTGAACTAGAACTGTGCCAAGAATCACTGTTAACTTTTGTCAATGTTATTTCTCTCCCTCCGTGGCAAGACTGCAACAGAAGAGAACACTTGGTTGTTGATAAGGGTGAAGGGAGGGGAATTGCGCGAGTGTCGGCGCCATCTGCGACGCCTAGAGAACGAGGTCCGAGGTGCCGCGACCCCACCCCCTGCCCCCGCGGTCTTGCACGGAGGGCCCTCGGAGGGACGTGACCCGCATGCCAGGAGGTCAGCTGCTGGAGACCTCGACCGCCGTGTCAAAGGGCAATTAGCGAGCGGCCACCGGCGACTTCTTGACATCTGGCCGCTGCGTGCGGGGAATCTCTACGTGGCCCTTGGTGCGAGTTAACCTGTCGCCAACCCTCAAAACAAAAAAATACACTTTTATCTCTGTCCGCTTCCAAGCGCTACGGCTGTTCAAGTGCTACGATTTTCTTCCTAATTTTAGAGTTTTTCCTCACGATTTCGTGATATACCCGACATGAAATGTGATTGGATTTAAAATTGGCAATCAAAATTTTAATTTAAAAAAATTATGATAAATGTTAAATCAGACAAATTAAAAATTATGATAATGTATTACAAAAACATTTCTATTTTGGCTGAAGTTTAGCTCACGTTTTACAACTACATATATCCCGCTTATTTTATTTGTCAGTAATAAATAGTTTTTAAATATAACTACGTACCAACCACAAAATAAGTATCTACGATACGCTTTCACAATACAACAATAATTACTGTATTGGTATCTACACTGTAATCTAACGGCAAAACATACAGTCATATAAATTCTCGACAATACGTAAAGTAAACTGTTATTGGTAAAAAGGGAACATTATACATATATTTTTCATGTACTATTATATAAGAGCGTTTAATAATAAAAAATTATTATGAAAACATTTATGACATAGTATGTATGTATGTATGTATGTATGTATGTATGTATGTATGTATGTATGTATATATGTAGGCCTATGTGTGTGCATATAAATTATTTATTTTTTTTTTTATTTTAATACCAATTTTGGTGCCACTCAACAGCCGAGGCCAATAACAGAGTGACAAATACAAAAAACATATAACATTACAAACGACATACAAAAAACACAAAACATTACAAACGACATACAAAAATGTGATTATCACACAAGCAACAGTAACACAAACACATAGACCAACAATACTAACACAAAAAAACACAGGAAAAGGAAAGACATTAATGAAAATAGGGGGCAATGTAACCCGATTATTATCTATAACCAACCTAGGCCGAGTGTAACTGTAAAGAAAAACAGATTCAACTTTTATAACGTCTTGATAAATTTTGGAATGTGATTTTCTTTCCAATAAAGGGATCAAACTCACTAAATGATTTATTACACAGTAGAACACATCGTTTAACTAGGCCCATTTCTATATTATTTGTACCAAAAGTACCACTACTACTATGGTTGTAATTTTAAACTCTAAAACAGATATATTTACTAATGACAAAACATGAGCGATATGAAAGAAATGAATTGATTAGAAACAAAACATCATAAATAGAACGTCTTGTTTCTAAAGTGTGAGTTTTGAATTTTTTAAACTCACTATTGTAGTCAAAGTTAGAATTATTAGCTGGAAACCTGTTAAATATAATTTTAAATACATTGTACTGTAACTTTTCTATTCTCTTAGAACCTGTTGCTGTAATAGAGTTCCAAATTACTGAACAGTATTCTTATTTTGGTCGTTCTAAAGAATAATAGAAACAAAACAAGGAGTCCGGCGTAGTTACAGGATATGTAATTGATTTTATTAATTCTAATATACGCACAGAGCAATTAATTAAGTTGTCCACAAGATGATGGAAGTATAATTTGCAATCAAGTATCACTCCAAGATCACGGATATAATCAACTCGCTTAATTTCATGTCTTAAAATGACGTATTTGTTTGTGATGATATTGGTTTTCCTTGTAAAGGAAATGCATACAGTTTTTTTCTAAATTAAGAGACATCTGGTTATTTAAACACCAACTATACACTGCTAGAATGTCATTCTGTAGATCAATATAATTACTCCTATTGCTAATGTTCTTATATAATTTCAAATCATCCGTATAGAGGACTGGCTTAGAAATTTCTATAACATGATATATATCATTAATAAATATATTAAAAAGTAGAGGCGACAAATTACCTCCTTGTGGAACACCTGATGTAACATGATCGGAAGTGGAGAACTTTGTTTCGAATCTTACCGTGAACATTCTATTTGAAAAATAGTTAGCAAACCACTTAATATATGTTGTGTATAAACCTAAATCAGAAAGTCTTTTTTTTTTCAAAACTATTGAGTGCTGATACGTGCGAAATGCTTTTTTTTTAAATCAATTTATATTACATCAATTTGATTTCTAGCTGTAACATTTCTAATATAAATTATTTACAGAATCAAACAAATTTGTACAAGTGGTTTTACCAACTTGAAATCCGTGCTGATTGTTTGGCATACTATTTTTGGTATAAAAGTTTAAATGTCTGTGAACAATTTTTTCAAATACTTTCGAAAAGCAACACAGCAAAGATATTAGTCTATAATTGCTTACTATATGTTTATTACCGTTTTTGATAACAGGTATGAGTATCTCCTTTTTCCACAGATTGGGGTATGAAGTGTTATTCAAACTGTAATTATAAATGTGAGTCAATATCGGTGTATATTTGTCAATACAACCTTTAATGATGAAATTCGGTATTCCATCAATTCCTGTAGCTTTGGTGATCTTAAGTGTTTTGATAGCTCACATGACTAGATTTTCAGATACATAAGGAACTTATATATTTAGATAACTTGACTGATTGTCACTTTGATTGTTTGTACTGCCACTTCCTCGGATGTACACCTCTGCAAAGTATTTAGCAAACATATTGGCAAGAAGTTCAGGATACTGAACCAAATCACAGCTTGATATTAAAGTTATTCTCTCTGGTAACTATATTTCATTGTTTTTATACATTTCCAAAATTTATCAGGATTACTTTTCAATTTATCATTGTTGCTAGCTTGCCATTACCTTTTGTCGCCGTTGATTTTTTCTTTTACTAATTTTCGCATTTCAGAAAAACGAGAATAATGCTCAAGTGAGTAGTGTAGTATAGCCGATTCTATTGCAGGAGCCTAGGAGCCAGATCACCAGATCTGTTCAGTATGTGTCTCGTAATTAAATGTGTACGGTCTACCCACCATCTTGGTTAATGTCCGTTGTCTTGATACCTAGCTACCCTCATTGGCTCAACCTTCTATCTTGTTTTTTTAAAATTAGTTTTATTGTTGTCCTCTAGGTAGGGCTGCCAGTAGTTACTGATCGTCTCCTAGATGGCGTTGATTATTAAGA
>PNEQ01018698.1:0-15952 GCA_003012365.1 Medauroidea extradentata | reverse complement strand
TGTGTCCTTGTTTCCCCATTTGTGCCCATGGGAATTCATCTAGCCACCTAACCTGAAAACTTGTCTGACTGTGGGCCATTGTTTTGGAATTGTGTGGCTATCTGTAAAGAGCAAGCACACAGTATACAATTATTATCTTTATTTAACTATCCTAACAGTCAAATTAATTTAAGTAAGTAATGTAGGCTACATACACAACCAACAAGCATTGCCTTTGATACTGACAGTAGCTTCAAGGCACCCGCCCTACCTATCTCGTAACTCTGGTAATAAACTCTTTAAATTTATGTAAACTGGCAAGATAATATTGATTACAATATTTTTTTTTTGGTAAATATTAAGAATCACTACTCATCGTGTACCAGCCAAACTATTGATCCTATAGTTTACAAACAAAAAATGTTTCTAGAGACATTATAAAAGTTGTCCTACGTAAAACAAATTTTTGTTAGGTTAGGTAAGGTTGGGTGACCGTATCTAAACTAACCTAATTATTTTTATGTAGGACTACTTATAACGCCTCTAGAAACATTTTTCATCAATATATGGTACATCTAAAATCAATTGTTTGGCCGGCACATTATGAATAGTGATTCTTATATTTTACCTTAAAATATAAATCACAACAAACGAAACAATGAGTGGAAACACGTTTTCGAACGAACATTACCTTATGCTATGCTTGACTGGATGAACTTCTTTATATGCTTCATAACACAACCATTTGTTTCGGATTTATTCCACAGCAAATTCCTGAAGCACTAACCACACCATCGTATAAGCAGGATTGATTGATTGTTAAACGGCGGTACTTCCATACTTTGTCAAAAAATAAAATCACAGCGTGAATAACAGACAATGTCACTGTTGATTTGCTCTTATACGTGAGCGATACACACAGAATGCTACCGAACAGAATAAAAAAAAAACGTGCTTAGTTGTTTGTCTCACATCACAATAGCGTCAAATATGGCGTCACTAATGTCCGTGATTGTCACGTGTCACATCGTACATGTATAAAAGTCCCGTACCATCAAACTAAATTTCTCGTACGAAACGTTAAATGTTTCGGATAACATAACACATTTACCATAAAATGATGATTTTTCTCGTACAAGTACGATAGTATTATGTCTGGCAACAGGGCGTGGCGCGCACGATGCAGAACGAGTGATGATGTACTGCTGAGAGTAAAAGAGAATGCCACATCCTCTCTCGATTGGCACATACGGTAACCAACTCACTCGCATGTCGTAATCAATGTAGTGTCGAGAAGTAAAACGAGTAATCGTCGTTGCTTTGTCGCGCTCAATGACCAGTTTCGGTCTGTATTTCACAAATATTCCCGGTGCGACTACAAAATTTAAGGCCTTTTCCAGGTTTTTCCCCAGCTGTAGGAAAATCACGGTGATTTCCCGGTTTTCAAGGTTTTCCCGGCTAGTAGACACGATGGTTTATATAGGGTAAACCACTTATCCTGCTCAGTTAATGGGAGACAAGCTGTCTCCTGATTGGTCGTACAGCATAGATAGACTGATTGGTTGTGGTGGGTTGATTGTATTTGTTTTGTGCTGTAAAGTTGTCTCTCTCTTAATCAATGGGTTCCACATATTTTTAATTCAATGCTCTGCTGACTGAAAATATTGCTATTGTTAATAATAAAGGCAGATTCTTTGATTTTTCTTTTAATTTTGTCAGTTTCCTGTGTAAGTGGTTTAGAGTCTTCTCAAAGAATTTTGTGACTATTTGCCCACGCACGTTCGACCAGTCTAAATTTTTGGGTTTTGTCTTTCTTGCAATTGTTTTTGTGTTCTTTGATTCGGGTTGATAGAGCTCTGCCAGTTTCACGAACATACATACGGCCACATTCACAGGGTATCCGACATACACAGTTGTGGGTTTGTAGTTCTTCTGTGGCTGGTTTCCCTCTAGTAACCATACTTTTAATAGTTGATTTGGGTCGGAATGCTGTTTGAAGAGTGTATATGTTTTCCAGACGTCTTACTTTTTCAAAAAAAGCCTCTAACATAAGGATAAATTAGGATTCTGGCTCGATTTTCAGTTCGTGGGCTTCAGTGTTCTGTTAAGTTTCATGTGCTGTTTGATGGTGTTTGCCGGATAACCATTGGCCGAGTGTTTCTTTTATTTGGTTGTATTCTACCGCTACAGATTTCTTGCTGTAACAAATAATCTAAGCGTGGTTGGCTAGTGTGCGAATTATGCCAATTTTTGTGCTTTACAGATGGTTGGATGCAAAATGTAGGCATTGGCCTGTATGTGTAGGTTTCATGTATACTTTGGTTTCCAGACTGCTGCTTTCCCTGCTGACTTGCATGTCCAGAAACGGAATGCTGCCATTGGTTCTTTTTCATAGGTGAACTTATTTGATGGCCTCAACGAGTTTAGGAAGTTCACAAATTCCTCCAGGGTTTCAGGTCCAGATTTTAGGAGGGGTATTGCTTTTGCTAAGTGCTTCCTGCTCCAAGTTTTCCGTGAATATATTCACCATAAACGGTGAAAGTGAAGAGCACATTGCCATGACATCAGTTTGTTTGATGAAACTGTCATTAAACTGGAAAAATGTTGTGGTGACAGAGGATGATAATTTCCATGATTGATGGAATTGGTATAGTTGTTTTGTCCGTTACAGTTAGGTCAGCTTCCAACTTGGCCTCGACAATGTTGAGAGTTTCAGTCACAGGTACATTTGTGAAAAAATTTTGAACATTGAAACTCACTAGGGAGTGTTTTCTTTTTCAATGTTTTGACTATGGCAGGGTTCTCAACTTCAAGCAAAAATATTAGGAACTTACGAGACCACACATGTTTAAAATAGGTACCAAATAAGGGACCCAAGTCAAAAATAAAGACCATTATAGGGACCAAAAAAGTATTTAAAATTCTCAACCAACAGGCCAGATTAGTAGGATTCAACATTTTGTGAAGAATATTGTAGGTAAAAATTTTCAGTATCCTCTTGAACTACTACGAACACTGGGAAAGAAATATATATGTTTTGGAAACAGAGCGTATTACTACTTGAATGTTTGAGAGTAAAAATAAAAAGCTACCATCTTCATAAGTGGGTCAGCAGACTAACTGAAGATGGCAACTGCAACAACTGCCAAAACATCTAAAGACAAGAAAGTAGTGACATGAATCAGTCACAAAAGCCAAAAACATTCGCTCAAAATGTTCAAGAGTTAGTGGACACTAGATTTTTTTTGTTTGAAACACGAAAACAGGAAAGGCGATAAGTCGAATAAAACACAACCGTTTAAACACCTCAACGTCCCTAGGTGCGAAGTACTAGACTAGCGTGCGTAGGATGTGTTTTACAATGGGACTTCGAGTAATAAACCTGTTATGTTATTTGTAGTAAGTGGTACAGTCCAACCTAGGTTTCTATAGTTTTGTTATAAGATTACAGGTGATATTTTCTCAGCTATAGCAATGTGAAAGTCATTTTTAGCACTAATGAAGAGATTGGAAATCATGTTTTTAATTAGCAGACAGCATTTTTAAAACTATAGGGACATAGTTTAAAGTGTGCCTTCTTTTCGAAGATAAACGCATTGGAAACACTTGTAATAGTTACACAAAAAATGTTTTCCTTACCATGCTACAGCATTACTCACACGCCAGGTCCACTAAACTTTGTAGTAGACGTAAAAGAATTATGTCACATGATAATGACATACACATATTTCTAGGTCTACGGCAGTTTTAATTTTAAGACAGATAAAATGTTATAGAATGTGGTGAATGCATACTGTCATAACTAGTTAAAATTTTTTTCTATTTGTTTACCAAAGAAACTTGAATTCCACTTAGATATTTAAAAAAGGACTTTTTGGAACCAAGCTCATAAATGGGAACTATTAGGGTAAATAGGGACCTGAGACCTCTGCTACGGATATTAAATGACTAGAGTCTTTGACAAAAGTTGGTGTCTGGCCTCTGAGAGGTTCAACCATTTTTAGGAGATATTCTGATAGGTTTTGGCATGGAGAATTGCAGCAGTTGATGATCAGGCGCAGAGGCACGTCGAGTTTTATGGATTTTTCAAAGACAATATATATGTGGGATGATCTACTGCTGTGTGGCGTCAGCGCTGATCTTGCTTTATCTGGGATGTGACTTCGATGTTTCTTCAAAGTTTGGTACACTTTCCGTTCTATGCTATAGAGCGTCCTAACCTTAAATTGCAGTTACAGAGCTTATGGCGCGTGCTGTTGCCACATCGCAGCCACGATACGAAGTTCGGGAGATGAACTATTTCAGAATTTTGAGCTATAAAATATATTCTTTTTAGTTGATATTACTGTTATTGTATCACACTTAAAAATGTGTAATTAATGACATTTTCTATCACTTTAAATAAGAAACAATCTACATACTACATGAATTGTAACGAGCACTTCATTAAGAAATTATCACATATTTTACTCATTATAGCTACTGCTGACAAAACAAAAGAATTTTTTTTCCATTTTGGTAGCATTTGTCTGAAGACAAAAAGGTGGTTAGAATAGTTGATGCTTATGAGATTGATCATTCAAAACCAATGTCACATGAACACTGAAACATGTCTTATTTTTGTCACATTTTTGTCTGCTAAGAATACATTTAAAATGGGGAGTATTTATTTACTAGGACGTTTTTACGTGTCCTCGAACAGCACAAGGCCTTGGCAGTGATAAACGGGAGAAGAGGGGGGAAGAGTCAGCCACGGCATTTGTTAAGGGCGGGGTTCACCTCAGTTTTCAACATCTTTCTTTATTTTTAAATTTGTACCAGATATTAATTTTCTTATTTTAGACACAAATTGTGATTAAATCTTCCTCTTAGGAATATTGTATCTCTCATAGTTTTTGTGTAATAAGTCACAGTGTATAACAGGCTATGGTTTGACACGTATATGAAAACCAAAAATTAAATATTTTTTGTATTCAATAAAAAAATTCTGAATTTCGAAATGAAAATTTATAAATTTCAACAATTTTTAAAAAATAGGAAGAAAAAATTTTTTTATATGTGCCAAACTATAGCCTACAACACTGTAATACACAGTGAATATTTCGGTTTGGTGAGTCGGTTTTAGTGGCGTACATAAAACCGTTAAGTTCAAATTTTGACGTTTACGACTCATTAAGCAAATACAGGAGAGATACACAAATTCCTAAAATGAATATTGAGCAAAAATTTATGTTTAAAATAAGAAAATAAATATCTGGTACAAATTTAAAAAAAAAAAAAGATGTTGGAACTAGGGTGAACCGTGCCCGTAAGGAACCATCCCAGCATTCGCAGAATGACTTCAGAAAATACTTTGGAAAACCGAAATCAGGACGGTCGGAGCCGGGCATCGAAACCGGGTCCTCCCGAACGTGATGAGAGTGTTTTACCACTGCTGCACCACGCTCGGTTACCAAACAAAAGAGAGTATATTGACGTTTTGCCATGATGTAAACTTAGGCTTATCACTTATTTCCACTACTTCTTTGATAATTATATCTTAGCCTGAACGAGAGCATATATAAAACAGTACGTTTACCAGTATTGTTTATTTTTTTACTGTATATTATGTAGTTTCTCAATACTTAAACACAAAGTTGAGAGTAATTACGAATTTTCGCCAGTCAAAAAATTACCGAAACCATATATTTTTTTTCAAGGAAACAAATTAGACAACGTAGTAAAACCTTATAAACAAACTGTATGAGAGTTTTATTTTTATATTTTCTCTGATTTAGGATTTTAAACATAGTTGCCATACAAGTAGTAGAAATGAAGTATCGTTGCCTTAAATTTGTTTATGGAAATTATTTATTGTTTGTCTTTCCTTCATGATGTCAATTTTTCATGTAAATTTGATGTACTGTGTTGCTATTGTTTCTTCTTATTAGCATAAATGGTTTGTTTGAAACATCATGTTTCTTACAAAGCTTCCTTAATGTGTTAATAGCATATGAAAAATACTGGAATAAGATCATACAATATTTAGCTCCCTTTCTCGTTACCTACCTATATTACGACTTTTTATTGTTTTGCCTTCCATACAAACAAATGTTAATAAAAATTACACACATGAAATTTTGATTTAAAATCAGTAACATATACGACAAACCGCTTGGCCGCGAGACACCGTAGTTTCACTACTGAACTAGTTTAGGACACGGGACGAAGAAAACTGCTGACTAAAGGTAACCATTCCAGACATACGTCATGGTCAGCAAAGATAACGGGACGGTTTTTCTCTACAGCCAACACTTCGAGCGACACTCAGTTGTCCAGTTTGTATGGCGAGCACGTGACAATAATACGCTGCACATTTCACAGCTATAAACAAGAGAACCACTAAAGCTATTGAGGTGGGATTGCTTTTAAAAATAGATTTAGCTAATAACGAACAACTTCCACGCTTTCATCCCCCATCTAACTTAATTAGCAAAAAAGTTTCTCCCTGACCAACTTCTTGATGTTTCAGTTTGTTAGAAAGCGGACGTTATGTTAAAAAAAAATTTCTATACAACTAACGAAAAAAAATTTAGACTTCAGTTTTTTTTCAACTGCGTCCAGATATATGAAATTACACACCATAAAAGTCTGGATATGATTTTCCTTTTGATTCGTTAGTTACAATGTGATATACAGTATTTAAGGATGGATGAAAACAGCACCAAGTTCAAAATATTAGTTTTTATTTTTTTTTCAACCCCTTAAAATGGTTTAAACTATGAATAAACTATATCACCCGATGTGTTTCGATTCTGTACAATATTAAATCAAAGTTACATAGTGAAAATTTTTATGATTTTTGGCAACAGCGCGCGCTAAAACAAGGGCAGTACTGAAGGCAGTTACCGTGCTATGAAAAGAGAGTGAATGTCCATATAACCCTGTACTGCAATCTAAGCGTGAGACGTTCTATAGCAGTGGGGTCTTTTTCAACTAGTCTGTGTGTTGTATAGACCTAAAAATTATTAAATACACATGAAAGGAATGAGGATATACCTGTTAAACAATATTAATAAGCAGAGTAAATATAATTTATTTTAACCGTAAAATCAGATACTATGTAGACAAAAAATTTCTGCAATTAATTAGGTTGTCGAACCTCCAATGTTTTCAATTATACCGAACAGTCAGATAAATTTCTTTGCTTCATGTTTTACAAAGCATATGTATTGATAATGTCAAGAAGCAAACACAAGCAATTAAGAATGTATATATAGCTTTAAATAACCTATACCTCTGTGTTCTGCCTGTTTATTTCAGATTTAGATGCAAAATTTTATCCTCGCCTTCAATGTTTATTGTCACCTTTAAATTTAAGCTGGATTAAGTAAAACGTTTCTTGCACTTTTCGCGATTCATGAACAAAATTTAATGCCATTTTCCGCAAGACAAAAATTCTGGCTAAATTGACGCGACGTCATTACAAACGTAAAAATTTTTTCTTAAAATTCTTTCTGCCTTATTAAAATATAAATACAGTATTTTTTATCACTGCATAACACCAAAAAATATTAAAGAGGTAACATTTAACAAGTTACCAGGGTAACTAAACACGTTGCATAATGCAACATAACTACTACCATTTTCTAGTCGACTTTAATATTCTAGAAACTTTCTACGCAGTCAAAGATTGATTTTGTCTATTCACGTACAATAGATATCTTGAGTCAAAGACACATCTTAATACGAAACATGCGAAAATTGCGGAATTTAGCATACATTTATAAATTTTGCGATTTCAAACAGACAAACATTTTTGTGGTAACTTGTGTGACCTAAGGTAGTGACTGTAACTATATTTCCAAGCTAATGATATGATGTTACTAAGCTTACCAAGTTCAAGATGAAAGCCACCGTCAAATTTAAATACAGTACAAATAAATACTAAATTAATTGTAAATTGTATTTACCTCTCTTCGTTAACTCAGTAGAATTTTTATGTAGGAAATAAGATGTCAAAAAAAATTCTAGAAACTTTTAAGCACTTAAAAAAAAAGTGAAAATTTAAAAAAAAAAGTGACTGTCAAAAATAGTTACCAGAAGTGAAAAAAGTTAACAGCTTCGAGGTCTGCAATTAACATTACATAAAATTCTCACATTTTAAACAGACAAAATTATTTCTGTGTAACATCCCCCAGAATATGTCATATCTTAAAAGTCTCAAACAAAGAACTATAGATCACTATCACTTTCCTGTTCACTACATTTAAATTTATAATGACGGAACATCACGATGTTTATTTTTTGCATATACGTATTTATATGTTCTGTACAATTTAATATTCATGATATTTAAAAATTACAGAGATTTTGTATATGTTCTATAATATGTACCCTATATTGTGTATTAATATATAA
This sequence comes from Medauroidea extradentata, assembly GCA_003012365.1. NCBI lineage: Eukaryota > Metazoa > Arthropoda > Insecta > Phasmatodea > Phasmatidae > Medauroidea > Medauroidea extradentata. The sequence goes on along the minus strand of PNEQ01018698.1, from coordinate 7,573 downwards.
ATATACCAAATAATTACCATTATTATTTAGAATTAATTTTATATAATCTGTTTAAGTAAATTTAATAATAAAGCATTTCAATAAACCATAATAACACTATTGCACACAGAACAGAAATGGTTTATCATCATGGCCTTATATTTGGGAGAATTTTGTTTGCCTTTCATTTTCATTTCAACTTTGAAGGTTAGTCAAAGGTACCATGTTGCTGTCGCTTCTTCCTGAGAGCAAAAATGGTTCGTTTTAAATAGCAGGTAACTGTAAAAACACCCTTAACTGCGTTAATAGTACATACAGAGTTGTTAAGGGGGGGAGGGGAGAAATCAGTCGGAGAGAAAGGGGGAGGGAGGTGTTTCCAGAAAAAATTGTTTTTATGAAAAAACTCTGCCTCTTTTTTTATCACTATTCATTTTATTTTTTCTTTCTATCTAAAATTAGATGCCATAATATACTTTTAAAAAAGACTGTATATTAAAGATATTTTCATATTTGCCAGTCAATAGTTTTACCAAATTTTATTAGTTTCATTTCAAAATAATATGTAAGCTATTAATTTTGAACACTACTATGCCAGTAGCATTATTAATTTGAGAGAAAATTTAAAAAAATACTATTCTAAAACAGGTAAATTTAGTGAAATGGTGAAAAATAAACAGGCTAATACCGTATTTACTCAAATAATTGCAATACCATTACTTTGAAAGTGTTAAAAGCAGTATTTCAAGAAACTTGCACAATTACTGCACCTCTCTTTTTCAACAGGCAAACGGTAAAAGTGAATTATGATTTATTCAAGGGACTACCTGCTAACATCATTTGAGTAGAGAAAACGTCTTGGCCAGAATGGTAAGAATGTGGAACCTAGAAAAGAATTTAGTGCCCGACATCCCTGTGAAACATGACCATTGTGAACGTAGATTGAATTTCTTGGAGCACAGTGCGCCAACACGCATACCTAGATCCTCCATATTTCATGCCTACAAGACATGGTTGCTGAACATAAGAATCTAGGTACCCAGTATGCACGGCACCGACACACGTGCCTATATCCTTCGTATTTCATCCCTTCTGGCGGTTGACTGAGCATATAGATACAAGTTCACGTGGCGCGCAAGCCTAGATCCTTCGTATTTCATCCCTTCTGGCAGTTGACTGAGCATATAGGTACAAGTTCATGCGGCGCACAAGCTAAGATCCTCCAACACTAACCACTTGGGAAATTTTAGTTTTGTCAAGTCTCAGTGTGCTTATGGCATTTGCAACAGGTTTAAGTAATTCGAGAAACCCGTTCATCTTATCCTAGAATGTATCATCATTCTTAATAACTGGATATTTTTTCCCTTTCTTGAACCTCTTCATCTACAGCAATTAATTTCATTGCTTGTTTATCCCGGTATAAACTGTCCAAGCAATGAACTATAGATCCCCATCTTGTTTGCACAAGAAGTTTTACAGCTGGTTATGATGCTGCTGAGCTGCTTTCCTTTGGAAGATTTCTGAGAACGTTTTATTGCTCTTACAAAAGAAATGGCATCAGCTAAAAATGTCTGTAATGATTTTAAGATTTTCAGGTCAGTGAACAATAAATTCAGAGTGTATGCAACACATCCATATGTGAAAAGATTAGTGGAACCATTTTCATTCTTTAAAAAGCCCTATGCTCCTTTCATCTTTGCAGCATTATAAGTCACTATTCCAAACACTTTGAGCTCATATTTCTTGAGCAATACTGTGCTGTATGCCAAATCAAATGCTTAAAAATAATTAAGTTGCACAACTTATTTAGGGTTTACAATACAAAAATATTATGAAAAATAATCAGGCATGTATACACTACATCTTAGGCAGATACAGTATTTGCAATGTTAGTGTTGACTAACTAGGTAAATTGTTTATGTATCCATTTTTTCATTAATATGTTCTCTTATGGGTGTTACTTTGGTACAGCCCGTTCAGTTCAGCTGTTTGGTGTCGACATGAAAAAAAAAATGAATTTTTAAATTGTTTTATTTCACAAGCAGATACCAGACAATTGTGTGCAGTATTGTTTAAATTAGTTCTACTATGGTCGTATTGTTCTTTCGAGACAAAACAAATAAGCTCAATCTGATTATACAGTCAACGGAATTTTCGTCAATGAACTAATTAGCGAAACAAAGTACGGTAAAATCTTGCAAACAAACTGGGCGACAGATATTTTGTATTTGCTCTAGTTTAAGTTTTCAATTTATTTATTTACGTCTTACTGCTGACCATAGTTGACTACAAACACAATATAACAACAATTAAAGACACACAAAATTCTCACAACATTTTTGAAGACAAAAAACTACTTTTGCGTGAGTAGATTTCCCCACAGAATATGATATAATTTAAGAGTCTCAAACGAAGAATTATAGATCATTTTCATGTCATTATTTAAAACAGTCTTAAAATTTCTAAGAACAGAACATTCTATGCCATTTTGTTCGTATCGTATTTATGTTCTACGTATCCAGTTTAACTTGATCTGTGTAAACACCCAGAAAATTCTTATTGTATGTTCTGTAAATGTGTAAGCTATATTATGTATTTTATTATTTAACTGAACCAAATTAATACCCTTATTTTTCTATAGAATGACATTTGTATAATATGTTTGAAGTAAATTTTATATTAATGCATTTTAAAAAACAAAAAAAATAACTATCGCACAATGAGCATAAATGATCCATCATTGTCAGGGGAATTCGGTTTGCCTTTCATTTTCAGTTTCAACTTCCAATAATATGCGTCTAGTAGTAAAGTGTAATGTTTCTATTCTCCATTCACTCTTACCCGAGTTTTAGGATAAGCAAAGCAATTTATAAACAAACAAGTTCATTGGCTGCCGACCACCATACACCATGATCTTGCATACGAAATAGATCCTTGTTATCTGTCGGGTACATATAAATTTACCACCCCATCACCTAATGAGAGTTTTACTAACAAATAAATAATATAAACAGAAGCTACAAACACAATCTACGACACTATATGTTAATTACTATAATTATGGATAGCGGACAACACGTCCGTTCAGTTGATTCACAAGTATTTAACGACTAACGCACTGTTAAAACGTATGAGTTTTTTGGTACACTTGCCAATATTTCGAGACGTAAGATACTCTGAAAATACCAAAAGTTTAGTTCCGTAATAGTTACCACTGTAAAAAGAAGTCCGAGATCACAAACAAATAATATTTAATTTTCTCAAAAAAGTTTTGGACATTAACATGTCAATGTTGTGACTACTGAGAATGTACTTCCCGTACATCCATTTTCCATCCCAGTTCACCTGAAACAAAATTCCTTTATGTATTTTGTGCTGTTCTCATGTCGGTAATGTATACATGGTGTTATGAACCATGCAGCCCTGGTTCTAATACAGTGATCAGTTACCAGGCCACCCGGCCAGGAATTTCAAAATATTTAACATAAGTTGCTATAAACGATAAGGCAGAACTCCCCACTCCAACAGCGATACGGGTTGGCACACAGGGTACAATAAAGGGGCATGTCACGCTACCTACGAGGTATGTCTGCCTCGTATCGTCCCCAGGACCACTTCACTACCAAGATGCACCACGACGTACAGATCTGCAACGTGCCGATCACCATGGCCGTTTTCTTACATCAGCCTCGGCACCATTAACAAGGTGGGACTGTCATTGTCGTAACTAAATTGAGTGGCACATAAGTAATCATAAATGTATAATTATATAATATATATAAAAAACTATTCTTGCATCCCTCCACAAGGAACATCGTAAAAATAATGTAATAGTTTGTATATATTGTAAATTAAAGCCGTACCTGATATTTGAACTGTGAGTCTAATTTATATTGTCAGAATCCCTCGTTATAAAAGTTATAAAATACTGTACATTTTACATAATAGTAAAGCTATGTAAAAAAAATTTTTTTGCTAGGTTAGGTGAAGTTACATTGTTAGGCTAGGTAACAAATTTTTTATGTCATAGGACTACTTCTAATGTCTCTAAAAGACTTACTTAAATTTTTTTGTTATGTTGCCTTAGTTTAGTTTAGGGAACCTAAACTGACCTAATTTAATGTTTGTAACGTAATTTAACTTTAACGTTACCTAACCCAACTTAAACTTAACAAAATAAATTAGGTAGGACTACGTATAAAGTCTGTAGAAACAGTTTTTATAATAAACTATATGTCTAAAATCAATAGTTTGGGCAGTACACTATGAGTAGAGATAATTAATATTTACCTTTTTTTGTCAAGCTGAGCATTACTAATCTACATATCTTCATTGTTTACAAAGCAACAAAGTCCTAGGAATAATCAAATACAACAATTTTCACTTATATCTATTCACTTTCCACTTTAAAAATGCTGTGGTTGTAAAGTTATGGAGAGAAAAGCTCTCGATACCAGAATTAAAAGCATTTATAAGTTGTCTAAAAACAGACGTGTAATACCTGGTCACTACAACCCTCTAGCAATTAACTCTTTTCATCCATGAAATACGACGCAAGACCAAATATTATGTAAAAACCTATCTTATCTCGACGTAACTGAAGTTCCTTTGCTGTGATACATTGATTTGAAAAAAGCATCTACGCCTACTTTCACAGTTTAAACTCTAGTTTACTTAGGGTTTTCTGCCTTCAATGTGGCCCATAACAGAACGGCAGCCCACGTTGCTTTAAAAAAAATTAACATTGCACAAATTGCACCTTGCAGAGTTATCACCAGGATCTTCGAGATTCATTTAATAGTACTAGGATCGGTTAACCAGTACAGTCTGTTTCTCCCTGCCATGACTCTTTTTCCTAAATTAATTACGTCGGGGAAATAACACTCATTGAACATACATTTCCAGATATTTTTAACGCACTTAATCATTTTCATAAACACACACGAGATCACGTTATGCTGTGACTTTTTAACACACCTTTGTCACTGCACGAGCCGAAAAGTTCAGGCAAGTTCCCCCATTACGCGGTACGGTAGATAAAATACAATTAAATGTAAATCCACGGACTTCAGACATGTTCAGAAGGTATTAATACTCACAGGAACCATTGAAAAAAATATTTGCGCAATGCCAAGTAAACAATAATCAAACGACGATTAACGAACATATCAGCATGCTACATGGTAAGAACAAAAGCGAACTGTGAATCCTATGTTGCCAAGCCCACACCTTCAATTTCTCTACTACGAACTCTTGGGAAAAAAGACCACAACTGTTTAAAACCCACATCATTAACTAAAAATTCACTATAATTTACGGCATTTTGCAAACAGTACACAAGAATCACCAAGAGAGAGTAATTTTTTACCACTGTGAAAACTTGAAAACATCACAACACATTGTCAGGGAAACCATTGTTCTGGCAACACTTGGGAAAACCACTGAAAATTCTGGTACAAAACGCCAATAAATATTGTATATTTGAGACGAAAAACGGGTACCACGCGTTAAATCCACTGTTTTACACAAGTACAATATCGGCACGAAAAGATATTATTGAACTTGAAAATTGGTACTAAGAAAATGGTATGTTGTGTTCGCAGAAAGGTTTGTTTACGTAATTTTGAAATTCCAGGTTTTTTTACAGAATTCCCTGACTTCTCCAAACGTCTTAAATTCCCAGACTTTTCGCGGTTTTCCCGGTCGCTCGCCACCCTGGTATAGAATGCTCAATCACAAGAGGTTAGTCAGGTTGCAATCAATCTCGCTCTTGCTATTAGTTCGGTTCACTTTCTGGACAAGCACAAACTTCACACAGAACATTTTCTTAACGACAAAGTTGAAATGATTCTACTTGGTTTATATCTCGTAAATACCTAGAGTTTAAACAGTGCTCAGTGTGTGTTTAGGTCACTCAGATTAACTCTCATTAATAATTAAAGTTCGTGGAAATAGCATGTATAGAACTTACCTCCAAAATATTATGTGCACGTATTGAAGACAAAAACAAATGACTGTAGTGATGATTCACTGTTTCGCAGAATAATGTGTATATTTACTGATTTCCGAAAATTGTCATGTTTTTGTTCTGGAACAAATAACTTCCTGAGTGTTTTTAAGGGTGGTAAGCAGAAAGGGGGCTGGATTTTCGCCTGACGTCACAGCAGGCGCCATGCTGAAGTCGAGCGTTCCGGCGGCCATTTTAAATTACGTTACCTTGTTCGCTGATTACACTTAAAAGGAAAACGTGATAATTGCTTTAAAAAGCCTGCGGAATTGAATTAAAACATTTTTAAAACTGTGCTTGTTCCCCATTCGTCACAGTCAATAAAGATAACGGAACTTGAGCACAAGTCAGATGTCTTGGTTAGGCAGGCAAGTTCGACCTTATACACTGAACATATTTCATGCTGTTAACAAGAGAACGGTTAAAGCCACTGCAGTTGTGTTGCTCTTAAAAACAAATTCAGCTCATTTAGAACTTTCTCCCTTTCATCCACCATCTAACATTAAAAATAAAAATATTTCTCACTGACCAACTTTTTAATGTTCTATTCAGTAATGAAACGCACATGAGATTAGAAAAAAATGTCTATACATTTAACAAAACAAATTTTTAGTCTTATTTTTTTATGGCGTCCAGATGTATGACGTTATACATTATAAAATCTGAATATGAATTTATCATTAGTTCTGAATATATGTGATATATTTAATGACACACAAAAACAGTATAAGTGCAAAGTTTATGTTTTCGAATTTTTGTAACTTTATATAACAGTGAAAATGGTGAAACAATTTATCCTTCAATGTGCATTTTGATGCTGCACAATATACGAAAATGTTAAGCTCAAAGTTACAATACGAAATTTGTGAATTTTTGGCAACATCGCGTGACGAAACAAGGACAGTGATTATGGTAGTTAACATGCATTGAAAAGAGAGAGGATAAACCACATGTCTCTGTACTGCAATCTAAGTGTGAGACGCTCTATAGCAGATGCAGATTACTACTTGTTGCAAACACAAAAAAAAAACTAGGAGTAACACAATGTGCTGCTCTATGCCCCGAAAGTGTGTGAACTTCATTTATAGATGCTATAAAAGTCTTATCAAGTACATTATACTACAAAAATAATAATGAGACAAACTGAGAAAGGATTTTAACATTAGGAAAATAGCTGAATTATTACGTATTCAAGGCATTTTAAGGATATGGTCAAAAGTTCGAGGTCTTTCCAGAACCGTAAGAGCAATGCCTTCATTAGTCACCCTCATTAAACTTACAGAAAACTCTTTCGGCCTGAAAGTCACAATCACGACTGACCAGGATAATTGAGTGTGTATTCACACTCTCCCAACATTTTATGGAGGAAAACAGACATTGAAAGATCTGCATCCAACGAGAAGTTGGGTCCAAAACACACCAGTATTCTTGCAAAAATGATCCTACCTTTATTGGTCACCTTCATTAAACTTATAGCAAACTCTTCCGGCCTAGCAAGTCACTAGCTCGACTGACCAGGAGGATTGAGTGTGCATTTACTCTCCCAACATTTTATGGAGGAAAACAGACATTGAAAGATCTGCTTCCAAC
>PNEQ01018697.1:0-15952 GCA_003012365.1 Medauroidea extradentata | reverse complement strand
TGAATATACCTCTCTGTATCTTGTCACCCAGTTGTACCCACCCACCCCCCTCACCATCTTAAACATCCTTACCAGCCGCTCCACTCTCCTCCTCTCCTGCAGTGTGTAATATAAGGACAATTTTGTTTTTCTAAGTTGGTACCAAATGCAGGCAGACTTAATACTGTGTGTGTATTGTTTACTCTGTTTACTCTATGGAAGTGGTGATATAAATGGATTGTAGTCGGGTCTGTTAGCGATAATGTTGAGAGGTGTATCGAGGTTGAGTTATGTTAAGTAAAGATGATGATACTCTGCTCGGCATTCTTTATTATAGCATTATAACAAGGGTTATGGGCCCAGGCATATGAGATGGAAGAAATTGAAGACGATGTTCTGAAGGTTGGCATATTTGATGGCGTCGGATTTGATAATTGGGTATACCGGTTGAAAGTCGTATTGGACAAAAACGATTGCCTTGATTTTGTTGACAAAGAATTGGACGAGATATTGGAGGAGAAAGGATTGACAGTAAAACAAGATGACCAAGTTCAAGAAAGGCTTCGAGAGAAAAACGTCAACGCCTGGAAGAAAGCTGAGAAGACTGAGATTCATCTAATTGTACGAAGGATAGCCGACTCACAGTTGGAACATATTAAGGAATGCACGACACCAAGAACGATCATAAATGCTCTAAAAGGTATATATATATATATGAGGAATTCGGTTAGTTCACAGTTGTTCTTGCGGAAGAAACTATTTCAGTTAACCTTCAAGGAAGGTGAAAATTTGGAACGGCACATTGCCGCATTTGAACGAATAGTACGTGAATTGAAGCTAATTGATGTGACCATTGATGAAGAAATCTTGGCGTGTCAGTTGTTGATGACCCTACCAGACAGTTATAAGGGGTTAGTGATAGCAATTGAAACATACAGTGACAAATTGTTATTTAATGACATTAAGGAGCGGTTGTTAGAAGAGCACAATAAGAGGGTTAATATGATTACAGGAACGTGTAAAGATGTTCAGGTTGACAATGTCTTTCTGGTAAAGAAACTGTTATGTTATTACTGTGGACTCCCAGGACATAAGAAGAGAGACTGTTGGAAAAGAAGAAATGTGTGTCCAGGATCAAGCAGAGGCTATCCAGGATCAAGCAGAGTCCATCCAGGATCAAGCAGAGGCTATCCAGGATCAAGCAGAGTCCATCCAGGATCAAGTAGAGGCTATCCAGGATCAAGCAGAGTCCATCCAGGATCTAGCAGAGTCCATCCAGGATCAAGTAGAGGCTATCCAGGATCAAGCAGAGTCCATCCAGGATCAAGTAGAGCTATGCCAGACACCAGCAGAGGAGGTAAAGCAGGACCAAGTAAAGGACACCACCAGGCAGTCATCACTGAAGTATCAAACACAATATTTACGGCTATGTGTGGAGACAACAAAACTGTAAGTAGCAGCTCTGATAATATCTCAGTTGTAGTACGTTATTGTGTGTGATTCAGGGGCATCTGAACATTTTGCAAGCCCTGCAGTTAAGCCATTCATGATAAACGTAGAAACATTAGAAGTACCTGTTCCAGTAGCTGTTGCTGACGGCTCAACTAAACTTCTTGCTACTGAAAGAGGAACTATAGTATTTGACCAGAGTGTACATTAAAGAACGTGTTAGTGGTAGATGGTTTCAAATACAATCTTTTGTCAATTTCTAAGGTTGTAGAAGCAAGGTATTATACGATTTTTGATAGTAATCTTATGACAATTAGGAAAAATGGTGTTACAGTTCTTAAAGCAGAAAAGGTTGGGAAGTTATTTGTCTTAGAATTAACACCTTTGACAGAGAGTGTAATGGTCAATGTAACATGGCATGAAAAACTAGGACATCCCTGTAATGATGCAATACGCAAACTGAAAGAGAAAACTGGACTAGAGGGTATGGACGAAATTCATGACTGTGAAACCTGTCTTGAAGGGAAAATGACAAGGCAACCTTTCAAGTCAACCTGTCCTAAAGGAAGTAGACCTTTAGAAATTATTTCTAGTGATGTGTGTGGACCAATTACACCAGCTACATTTGATGGTTTTAAGTACTTTCAAACTGTGATTGATGGGTTCTCAAAATTCACAGTAGTCTACCTTTTGAAAACAAAAGATGAGGTTCAAAAAAACTTGAAACATTATGTTGAGAGTACAGAACGGAAATTTTCAGGTGATGGTCTAAAGGTTAGTGTCATTCGCTGTGATAATGGTGGAGAATACTCTTCAAATAACTTCTAAAGGTGGTGCTTTAACAAAGGCATTGAATTGGAGTACACCCCAGTCTACACACCACAACTCAATGGTAGAAGTGAGCGCATGAATAGAACTTTATTGAATAAAGCCAGATGTATGATGGGACAGTTACCTAGGTATCTGTGGGGGGAGGCCATTCGAACAGCTGCTTACCTATACAATCGAACTCCTCGAGTAGATTCCAGCATACCTGCTGAAGTATGGTATAAGTACAGTGTAAATTACAATAAGATAAAATTGTTTGGGAGTAAAGTTTTTGCCAAAATTAATCATCCTATAGGCAAGTCAGAGAAGAGGTGTGAACCATTAGTTATGGTAGGTTATGCATCAAATGGGTACAGACTCTTTGATTTGGCACAGAAGAAAATTATCATATCCAGAGATGTGAAATTTCTAGAGAAAGTGTATGTGAAGTTAAGGGCTCGAGCATATGAGCAAGATGATGTCCAACCTGATGTAGAGTCCATAGAATATGAATGTGAAGCTACACATGATCCAGATATTACTTCCTCAGGGGAAGGCTTAATGGATGACAGTGGAACGAGGAAATCTACTAGGGTAAGAACTACCCCAAAATGGCATGAAGACTATGATATAACACATATTGCTCTCCGTTGTGATAGTTTCCTGTCTAATATACCCCAGGACATAAGAGACACTGAGGAAAGTTCAGACCGCGATCTGTGGTTAAAAGCCATGCAAAATGAGGTAACATCGCTCGAGAAGAATAATACATGGGAGTTGACAGAATGTCCACCCAATACAAAGTTAATAGATTCTAAGTGGGTGATTTCCGAGAAAGAAGTGAAAGAGGAAACTGTAAAAAGGGCTAGGCTTGTAGCAAGAGGTTGCTTACAAGATTCCAAGACAGATGAAGAAATTTATGCACCAGTGGCCAGGATGGTGACATTAAGAATCCTTCTCTCAGTGGCAGCGCAAAAAGGGTGGTCTATGGATCAGCTGGACGTAAAGTGTGAGTTTTTGTATGGGGATCTAGATGAACCGGTGTACATGCAAGTGCCTGTGGGTGTAAAAGCCCCATTTAATGATAGTAAAGTTGTATGTAAGTTAACAGTCATTGTATGGACTGAAACAGTCGCCTCAGTGTTGGTACAAAAAGTTGTGCCAATCCTCAACTGATATGCACTTTGTACGATCGAATGTAGATCCATGTTTGTTTAGGAAAGGTTCTCTATATGTTCTTGCGTATGTGGATGATTTGATGATTTTTTCAGATTGTAAGCAAACAATATCATGTCTTAAAGAAAGGCTTATGAAAGAATTTGAAATGACAGAAAGTTTGATGACAAAGGTACATTTAAGTTCTTAGGTTTAGAAATTCATAGTAAACATAATACACTGCAGATTAGCCAGAGAGGGTTAATTGACAAAGTAGGTACTAAAGAAAATTCATATGATTGATAGTAAATATGCTGATATTCCTATGGAACCAAAACTGCAACTAGAGCCAAGTGCGTCATGTAAAAAGGGACTCCCCTTATAAAGAACTTATAGGGTGTCTTATGTACCTCATGATTGGTAGTAGGCCTGATTTAAGTTTTCCGGTTTCATATTTTAGCAAATTTCAAAATTGCTATGACACTCTTCATTTTAAGCATTTGAAACATGTATTGAGATACGTAAACAAAACCAAAGAATGGTGTTTGCAGTATGAAAAATCAAGTGCACCAGTTGTTGATGGTTTCGTAGATGCTGATTTTGCCAATGACAAACATGATTGAAAAAGCATAACAGGTTATTTCCTAAGAGTCTTTGGCAATAATGTGACTTGGAAGAGTAAAAAACAGCCATGTGTAAGTCTTTCTAGCACTGAAGCAGAATATATAGCTCTAGCTTCAGCTGCTGTTGAATGTTTGTTTGTAGGTAAGATTTTGGTAGAAGTTTTAAATGTGAAAGATGTGAAGTTTGTCTTGTTTGAGGATAACCAGTCTAGCGTTAAAATGGGAAGTACTTTTGAGACAAAACGTTCCAAGCATGTAAGTGTTAAATATCACTTTCTTAAAGACCTACCTAGTGCAAAGTCAAGTCTTAAAGTTGGTGTATGTAGAAATTCGCAATCAGTTGGCTGATGTGCTTACCAAAGCATTGCCACATTGTAAATTTAAATTTTGTGTGCCTGGTTTATGTATGTCAAAATTAGGGGAAGGTGTAATATAAGGATAATTTTGCTTTTCTAAGTTGGTACCAAATGCAGGCAGACTTAATACTGTGTGTGTATTGTTTACTCTGTTTACTCTATGGAAGTGGTGATACAAATGGATTGTAGTCGAGTCTGTTAGCGATAATGTTGAGAGGTGTATCGAGGTTGAGTTATGTTAAGTAAAGATGATGATACTCTGCTCGGCGTTCTTTATTATAGTAGCATTATAACACAGTGTGCCCCAGATACATTCGCGTGTGCATAAAAATTGTTTGTTTACATTCGACTAGTACAAGAAAGATAATGAAAAATAGTACCGTTCCTACCCTGCACTAGCTAGTATACAAGTCCTTGTATGCTAGTCACTAGTATGCTCGGTGGCCGTTCACGCGATACAAGTTCGCTACAAGTCGAGGTACACAAGTAAGTTTCACCTTTTTGTACAAGAAAGATACCCGTGTGTACTGGGCTATACAGTACTGATATTTATGGTGTGCTAACTGGCACACTATATGTAGTAGTTGTCGGATCGTAGTATTTTGGTTGAACGAGAAGTCTCTGGTAATAACGATAAAAAGTTTCAAAAAGTTGTTGTGTTGGCCTGTGTTATTTTTAATTTAATGGTCAAATTGGATAAGTATGTTCTCGCGGCACCTGCAAAGTGCGGTTCGGGTCTAATCAATATAATTAAAGTTCTCCACACAGAAACCCACCAACTTACTATGAAATATGCTGCACAATTACATACCTCGTTCGGTTTGCCATCACATTCTAGCTTAATTGCTTCTTCAATTATAAAATACGCTTCGTCGTGCTTTTGTTTTAAGGTTTCATACGTTGCTGACCAAACGCTACCGCAAGCCATTGCCATAAACTGTTTCTGAAATGACTACTTCAAAAGTCAGCACATCGAGATATACACCAAAAGGTGCCTAATTATAAAGGAAAATTAATTTCCCATGACAAGCTTGCATTCACAATCAAGGACAAACATTTAAACACTTTCACGTGACCAAAACAAAACAATGACCAAAACATTTCCAGATTGTCACTTCAGTATCGCCAACAACTAATAATAGTCAATCTCACTAGCTTGGTATTTATTTTCTTCTTCTTCACTAGTTGTGGGCACGGTCTCTTGACCATGGAGGTATTAAGCCTTGTTCACAATTAAAAACTTAAGAATTATGCAGTAAGCGTCTATCACACACACGGAAAAAAGTCTTAAGTAATTCTGGTTCATAATAAATGTGTTAATTCTTAATTCCAACCACGGTCAAAGAGGAAGAGGTCTTGACACTGCGTATGCTCTCCAGCAAGAGAAAGTGACCCCTTCATGTCGCCGGCGCTAGTAGTAATTTGGTGGACGATTTATCTTGTTTACATCTCGCGTTTTAACATTTTTGCAATTATTTTCATAAAATAATTATATAAGGTATGCTGATATAGTATATACATGTTCCATGTCCATAAATGCATTGGCGCGTGTGGAACTGTTTATAAAAGTAGTCTGAAGAAATATATTGTGTATAATTGTTTTAGTGAACATATTCGAACAAAAACTAAATTTCGTACCCTACAAAATTTTAGAATCTTTGCTATGGGCATCTACATGTAAAAGATTGAAAAATTAAATTTTACTGTTGTAAAAAAATGTGTTCCAATACAAAATTACGTTCCCATTTTTTTCTTCGATATAATACTTGCAATTCCGGTAACAACTTCGCATTTTAAGCTAAGCCAAATATAAAACAGGACAAATCTTCCACCAAATAACTACTAGCGCTCGGCGACAAGAAGGGAGTCACATTTTATTCCTCAGTGTCAAGACCTCTACCTTCATAGACCGTGATTCCAACCAATAAGAACCCGACTACTCTGCTTTCTTCAAATGCGTGAAATTACTGGGGATTCTTTAATAAATTTCGTCGCCAGTTGTCCAGAATATCGCCAAGGAATGGTATAAATGAAATACTAATGTAAAAAATATGTTAGAAATAAAAAATTGCATCTCCATGTTCATTACTTGAATAACAGTTCTCGTACAATCGGATAATCACATTAGGTTTGTTCGCGTGGTCTGCCAGTTTTACCAGCCGAGGGCAAGTGCCATTTTTCGCTGGCAGCGAAATGGCAGGACGGGCAGTTGCAAGTTGTTATGACCACCCGAACGATATCTGGCAGTAAACAAGCGTGTTGTTTTGAAAAACACACGCGAAAGTTTGTTTTGAAAGTTTAGCCCTCAGTAAACTAAGGAAGCATTATAGACTGAAACTGATAGAGGCACGTAAAGCTGCTAATGCTGCATTCATGTTTGAAACTAGTAATCCATGTAAATCTGCTTGGTCATTGATCAACAAAAATAGAGTTGTAAAAAATGTTGTTAATCCTGACTTTGCTTCAGCAGAGGACTTTAATACTTTTTTTGTTAAATCTATTGATGAATTACTAAGCAAATTTTCAAATTGTCAAAGTGCATCAGATACTGGGTTAAATGCTATGCCAACAATAAATGCTACTTTCAACTGGAAGAATGTTAGTAACACTGATATTGTTAATTTAGTAAAACAGTTAAAAAAATTCTGAAAGTAAGGATATCTATGGTTTGTCTGTTAATTTTTTAAAGCTGACGCCAACACACTCTAGCCCGTTTGTCCCTTCAGCGCCACCATCACCGTCAACAGTGCCCCCGCGCACCTTACGTCAGCTGTGCACCCGACGACGTGTGCATGGATCATCAGCCAGGTAGGAACGGGAACCCAACATCCGCATATCGGATCATGCCCATCCACGTGGCAAAAATTACCAAGAGGTAACTCATTAATGACATGACAAATGAACAAACTAATTATCCCGAAAATTACAAGACATTCGTAGTATCACCGGCCATTGGTCACGGAGAAATTAGCCACGTAAGTGACACGTAGGTTTTAGTCTGTAACTTGTCAGTGTAACACACCAGCGTAATGATAAACATACCAAACATTGCAGTTTTAAGAACCCAACAGGGAATTGAAGTGGGGACGGTCAACGGGAAGGGACTTAAGAGATCTCCCGTAGTAACGGGGTTATTTTCAGCATACTCGCGCCAAAAAGACGTATAAGACAGTACTTTAATTTTTGTTGTCAGGTTTTCATGTTTTGAAAAGAGTTTGTGAAAAGGTTTTCTAGTGTGTGTTCTGTCGGCATGTCAAAAACAATTAAGTACCGACAAACGCAAGTGCTGTGTAATTGTTTCATTAATATTTTTACTACCAACTTTATCATTCACGAGTGTCTAAAATGTTCATCTATTCTCTGTGTTTCATCATAGTAAATTTTTATTAATTATTTCCATCAGTGTTGTGTATGTACTTTCATCAAAAACAATCTCAAGCTATTTTTAACTTTTTATTTGGCGAGTGGCGCGCACAAGGGTGATTGCCACGTGCTCGCCATCTTGCAACTCAGTCTCGGTATTGAGCTCGGTCGGGGCGCACGCGTGTCGCGTGCTCTGAGGTCTTCAAGGTTGTCTTACTGATTGTTAGCTGCAATAGACTCAATTAATACCGGAACCGTTTACTATTCACCTCAGAGCCGTGCAGCATTAGATCCCAACGTAAATTTAACATGTAACGTAATATTTTCCATTTTTATAATTGTGTGTAGTGAATAAGGTAAAGTTAACCTGGTCAAGTGTATCCCGTGTGTGTCCGCCAGGGAACCTCAATGTGTACGGGGCAATCTGCGGTGCACACGTGCAACTTAAATCGTGTTACGTAAGTAAATAATTAGTGAAATTGGATCTGTGTCTCGACCACATTCTTGTGACAGTGTTTACCTCACTAGGCCTTTAAGAGGGATCTGTGTTGAGCGTCTAACCTGGCTCTGACAAGTTTAGGATTTCATGCAGACACACACCAAGTGAATACCCCTGTGTCTTGACATGTATGTCTACGTTACTGTGCCCCTACGGCTGACGGCCGAACGACCCCCTCTCATGCTCTCCGCCCGGTAAGTTCCGGGGAAGCTGGCGCCCATGGCAACACCACTCACCAACAGCGCACGGCAATGCGTCAAATGGCTTCCAACTTGTGGGGCCAGTGATTGAGTCTACCGTGAAGACACGCTACGCAGCAACGCACAATTCCAGGTATTTCCCGGTTAAACCTACACGAGACATCATCCCAACTCTTCCCGGCCTAAAACCTAACCTCGAAATTCCTATCCAAAATCCAGCGTTGTGCAAAACACCAGCAAAAGAGCAACGGGCCAATCACAGCACAGCAGCAAGCGTGGTGACGTCAGACGCGCTCAGGACAAGGAGACGAGGAACAAGCGCCGCCATCTTGTGGCAGCACGAGTGCATCACCACCCTCCCCCTCCCACCCATCTTGGAGGAGGGACTCACAACAACAACAGTGCGTGTGTGCGTGCGTGACGCGCCACCTGCTTTCGCCGGTCTGGTTAACCCTCCCCCCCTTCGCGATGTGCGCGGGGAGGCCTGCCGCGACAGGGAAGGCCGTGACCTCGCCCCAACAGCTGACGGGATGTCGGGCCGTGCAACTCCGTGGAATCCACTCGGTATGGATAGTGGACGCATACGCTGGGCGACCAGCGCCGGGAAAATAAACAATGAACTATGTCGCAAGTGTGTACGAACAGCCAGCACGACCAATCCATTCCAGCAACCGTGTGTATGTCAGGATCAACAACTTTTGGAGCAACTAAACGCAAGTATTCATCAACAAAACTTAAAAATTAATAGTTCTATTGCTGCATGCCTCTCGGGAGGGCTTTCAACCCCACTGTGTGAACAATGTGTCAAACCACGACGGGTCGCAGGGTTCGTCAACCCCGCGGCACGAAACAACAGTTGTGAATGTAGGGAAGACGCACGTCTGATCGCCATAACTGAGCCGGCAGAAAATTTCTACACCTGTCCGAATGCGTTTTGGTGTCACGGACAGACATCAGGTACCCTTCAGTGTTATTTCTGCCAACGGAAGTATCACGAAAAATGTTTGTCACCCGACGAGCTACGAACCCAGGACCATCACGGATGGATCCAATGCGTCCGGTGTGTCAACAGCAACAAACGCGTAAGTGTTACGTCACCGCTAGACATTCTCACTGGTGAAGTGTTACCTGTCACACGTTGTCAACAAGCAATATGTCCCGGACTCAGTGCAGATGTAGTGGACTGTGTAGTGTGCGGAGGGCGCGCGCATCTTCATTGCGTCACAACAGAGGAATGGCTGGATGTAAACAAACGTTGTTTTCGTTGTTTACGTTGCATCACCGAGGTCATGCACCAAAACCCGCGACACGCCGAGGCACTCAGGGGGAATAACTCGCCTGGGCCAGAAGCGCACTCGACGCCATTACTGCAAATCACCACATGGCCCCAGCCACAACAACAACGGCGCCAGCTGTCGTGCGGCCGATGACGATGCCGCCGCGGTTCCAAGCACTGCCACGCTTCAGCGGACGCCAACAAGAAGATCCGCATGCCTTTATTGACGATTGCACCCGGCGTCTACAACGGTATAGCGTTGAAGAGGAAGAATGGACACATTGCATCGCCGATCAGCTGACGGGCGAAGCACAACAATGGTGGAAGACAGTCACGTATTACGGTATCCAGTGGCCGGACTTCTTACGCGCCTTCAACTACCGATTCGCCAGCACGTATGCATCACTTCAAGCACGCAGCCATGCCGTCCTGGACATACAAGGAGAGCACGAGACACCGGCAGCATTCGCAACGCGGAAGATCAACATCGTACGTCAATTCAACCCGCAAATGGACGCGACCGACATCCTCGAGATAGTAGCGTCAACCGCACGGCCGGAATTCCGTGGCGCGCTAGCTCCACTCATCCACTCCTCTCTGGAGGACTTCATGCGGTCGATCGTCGTGTTGCACCTCACACCTCGACGCGACGAAGTACAGCGACGGGAGACCGACCTCAACGCACAAAGGAAGATAGGCCAAGCAGCTGCCAGCAGAAATTAACAACTGCCGTCAAATGTCAACAGCACATCACACCGGACAGCACTGAGTGGGCAAGGCCGACCTGCACCTGACGGCCGACCACCATTACCGCCAAGGACAGAGCAGCAGGTACGTGCACCGCTACCTCCCCATCCATGCAGAAATTGCCCAGGCAACCAGATGCACTGGCACAGCCAAAGTCAAAATCGCACACCATACCCACCTCCTAACAACACCCACGGACGTGGAGCGGGAAACTAGAGGGCGGGGGAGTGCCACCGGACGTGACATGCCCCCGCGTCAAAACGTCAACACCAGCGCGGACAGTACAACACGCCATCCTGCAGCAGATCCAACAGAGCAACCACCGGGTGCTACGTATTCCTATGCTCCTCAACAACAAGGCATGTTATGCACTCATTGATACTGCTGCATCACACAACTTTGTACGTCAAGGTTTTGTTGACGTATGCCAAATGACACCCATCAACCGCACCTTTCAACTAGCAACACGTGAACAGGTAGGGGAGGCCATGGGACAAGCGTCGATTACCGTAGCCATCAGAGACGTCATAACCACCACGACGGCGCTAGTCACCGCCGACCTACGGGAGGACGTCATTCTCGGCGTACCTTGGCTGACGGAGCAAAACACAATCGTCGAACCCGCAGCACAGCGGATTCATTTCGGCACAACAGAACGGCGAACAGTGTACAACTTGGAGTGGCATCAGAACGGACGCACGAGTGAGGTGTCATTAGACGACCTTGACCATGCGATACCACCGGAACACAGCGACGCCGTCCAGCGCATCCTGAACGAACACCGAGACGTCTTTGCCGACGCCGATCCCCTACAACGTACTACTGTCGCCGAACACGCCATTCCACTCATTCATGATCGGCCAATCTACACGCCACCTCGTAGTTATCAGCCACACCAAAGCCAAATCATCAAGGAGCAGATCGCCGACATGCTAAAGGAGGGCATTATCGAGCCTACCCACAGTCAGTATAATTCCGCCATCACATTAGCGCCAAAGAAAGACGGGACTTGGCGGTTCTGCGTCGACTTCAGACCAATCGACCTGGCCACATAGTCATCGCCGTCGCCGTACGTCAACGTGCGCGACGCACTCAGCACCCTGGGGCGCGCCAAGATCCTCACCTCACTAGACCTTCGGAGTGGCTACTGACAAGTACCCGTCAAACCAGAGGACCACCCAAAGACAGCCTTCACCGCTCCCGATGGGAGACGTTTTCAATTCCGCGCCATGCCGTTCGGACTCAAAGGCGCGCCGTCCACTTTCCAGGCCATGATGGTCAGGGTGCTGGACGGCTACATAGGTGACTTCGCCCTTGCCTACTTGGACGATGTGGTGATCTGGTCGGAAACATGGGAAGACCACATCCGCCACTTGTCCTTGGTCCTGGAGCGACTCGCCATAAATCAGCTGACGTGCGCCAACCGCAAATGTCACCTGGGGAAAGGACGGATACAGTTCCTCGGGCACCTCGTCGACGAGCAAGGTCACCGACCTACTGCCGAACAGCTGGCACTGATCGACGACTACCCCGCGCCTAAAACCCGTAAAGAACTGCGCAAATTCTTCGGTCTGGTGAACTGGTTGCGTGAGTACATCGCCGACTTCGCGACGAACACCGCGCCGCTGACGGAGTTGCTGTCACCGCAGAAACGGTTCGTCTGGACAACTGAGCACGACGAGAGCCTCCGGAATATCAAGCAACGCTTCCAGACCTGCCCCACCTTAGCACGACATGATCCAGCCAAGCATCTCTACCTGCAGACCGACGCCAGCGAGAAGGGACTGGGAGTTATTCTATTCCAGCTAGGTGCCGACGGAGAGAGGCACGTCATCGACTTCAGCAGCGCAAAATTCGGCAGCATCGAACGCAGGTACGACGTCAACGAGAGGGAATGCCTTGCGGTCGTCTGGGCCATCAAGAGGTACCGTCCTTTTCTGGAGTAACAACGTTTCACCCTCCGCACCGACAATCGCTGCCTGGTATGGCTACATTCCATGAAAGAGGCCCGGAGCAAGCTAGCACGATGGTCGATGCTCCTGCAATCGTACGACTTCGAGGTACAGCACGTCCCCGGGTCTGAGAACCAGCTCGCCGACGAGTTATCCAGATCACCCGGCAACACCATCGCCGTCGACGACGACGAATGGGACACGTTGTTACCACCCCGGACCACTGGAGCACTCACGACGAAGCGACCAGCAGCACAATGTCACGTCATAGCAACAGCTGACAAAGAGGGACTCAGTTTGCCGCAACTGCTGGAGACCGCCTACAACGCGCAAAGGGAATGCCCCGACGTACAACGCCGACTAGGTCTGCGCGTCTACGAGGAAGGCGAGGTCGAGAGGAATGACAACGGCCACCTTTTGACACGTGCCAGGACACCTGGGGCACTGTGGCGAATCCACGGACCAACTGCAGCACGACGCGCCGTACTCAGGCACGCACACGCAAGTGAGTTCGCGGGTCATCCAGGCGCCACACAGACATGTCTCAACGTACACTCCCACTTCTACTGGCCAGGTATGACACGCGATGTACGCCGATACGTCAGGGAATGTGTGCAGTGCAACCTATTCAAGAGCCGACGCACTGACGGCACCCAACAGCAGCAACCACGGGTGTCGACGGAGCCATTCGAGAAGGTGTCCTTGGACCTCATGGGGCCATACCCCAGGACAAAGAGCGGCAAGAGATTCATCCTAGTCGTCACAGACAACTTCTCCAGGTGGATGGAAGCCTATCCAGTGTCCAGTTCTCGTGCACACGTCCTGATACGCACCCTAGAGACGGAGTTCTTCCCCCAATGGGGCTACCCGCGTAAGTTGCTGACGGACAATGCGACACAGTTCACAGGCAGGAAGTGGAGGGACGCCTGCACTGAGTGGGGCGTGGTACCACATACCACCGCCGTCTACCACCCGTGTGCGAACCCCACAGAATATCGCAATCAAGACCTCAAGACACAACTCCGCCTCCGAGTCGGCAACAATCACGCAGCATGGGCGGAAGAGTTGCCGGCATCTTTATTCACGATACGCCGCCGAGTCAACTTAGCCACAGGACAATCACCAGCTCAAATTTTACAAGGACGAGAACTACCACTACCTGGTGAGCATACCTACCCTCACCCAGACGTCGACGAAGCCCCGGAGAGTGATGACGCACGCCGCCGACGTCGAGAAAACCTTCGCCAGGACGTCCGTGCCAACCAGGCGACATACGCCCGGAAGTGGGTGCCAACTACTTCGCGACCGCCACGTCACCTCCACGTCGGACAACCAGTGTACATCCGGGCTCACGCCCTGTCGAAAGCTACGAAGAACTTCTGCGCTGGCTTCGTGCCACGCTGGAGCGGACCACACCTCATCATCGTCCGACGTGGGCTGACCACCTACCTCGTAAAGGTCAGTCGACGCCGCAGAATTCCCATCCACAGGGACGACATACGCCTCGCCGTCGAACCCCCGGACGATGCACGGAACCATGGCTGCGACAAACCCGCCACACCAACGCACACGAACTCTGACGTAACCACAACAGAATCTGAGACGGGGAGCGCACTTCAACACCTCCTTCAACCCGCCATGCCCCACAGGACCGCGGCAAGAAGTAGCACCGACGAAGCGTCCACCCACACTACCCTCAGAACACCAGCACGCACTGCACCCCAGTTCAGCACACCCCGCAGCCCAACACCACCCGTCGTGGCACCCGTTACGCCGTCAAGCATCGTAACGCAATCCGTCGAGGAACCCATCCCGGGCACGCCGATGGACGTACTTGAGTTACAGGCCAAAGCCCAAAAGGACGTCCAAGTCGACGACGCCACGCGCACCTCACGTGAACCATCAGCAGCAGTGTCAGCGACCGAACACGGTGACGAAGTGTCCGGTCACACAAGTCACGCACCAGGGGGAGCACAACGCCCCACAAGCTTGCGCCTCAACCCCCCCTGCTTGCGACGTCTGCAGCATCGTCGCCCACCGACCGTTCCAGACAGCAGCAGCGACGACGACTCAAGTCGGGAGAGTGAGTGTTCACCTCCCCGACGTTCACGGCGCCTACGCCGTCCAGGCCGAGCGACCTGCACGCTCTGTAGCGAACACCCGCCCACCAGAGCAGCCGCCGACGCCTCAACCCGTCTTCAGGGTCACGCCCCTACGGGACCACCGCGAGATAGCAGTCCGCACTTCCAGAGCCGGTACAACCTACGCACCCGTCAGGAACGCCGGGCTCCAGCCACCTGCTGCGCGTTGTCACAACAGCGCACCAGGTCCAACGACGGGATCACCAGGTCTCCGCCGAGGTCCAAACGGTCTCCCAGGAGGGGGGGCATTTGACGCCAACAACTCTAGCCCGTTTGTCCCTTCAGCGCCACCATCACCGTCAACAGTGCCCCCGCGCACCTTACGTCAGCTGTGCACCCGACGATGTGTGCATGGATCATCAGCCAGGTAGGAACGGGAACCCAACATCCGCATATCGGAT
Source organism: Medauroidea extradentata (assembly GCA_003012365.1). Classification (NCBI taxonomy): domain Eukaryota; kingdom Metazoa; phylum Arthropoda; class Insecta; order Phasmatodea; family Phasmatidae; genus Medauroidea; species Medauroidea extradentata. Next base: position 1,004 of record PNEQ01018697.1, on the reverse strand, counting down.
CACGCCCACCCACGTGGCAAAAATTACCAAGAGGTAACTCATTAACGACACGACAAATGAACAAACTAACTATCCCAAAAATTACAAGACATTCGTAGTATCACCGGCCATTGGTCGTTTAGTCGAACTCTCTCTCCTCACGTAGGTTTTAGTCTGTAACTTGTCAGTGTAACACACCAGCGTAATGATAAACATACCAAACATTGCAGTTTTAAGAACCCAACAGGGAATTGAAGTGGGGATGGTCAACGGGAAGGGACTTAAGAGATCTCCCGTAGTAACGGGGTTATTTTCAGCATACTCGCGCCAAAAAGACGTATAAGACAGTACTTTAATTTTTGTTGTCAGGTTTTCATGTTTTGAAAAGAGTTTGTGAAAAGGTTTTCTAGTGTGTGTTCTGTTGGCATGTCAAAAACAATTAAGTACCGATAAACGCAAGTGCTGTGTAATTGTTTCATTAATATTTTTACTACCAACTTTATCATTCACGAGTGTCTAAAATGTTCATTTATTCTCTGTGTTTCATCGTAGTAAATTTTTATTAATTATTTCCATCAGTGTTGTGTATGTACTTTCATCAAAAACAATCTCAAGCTATTTTTAACTTTTTATTTGGCGAGTGGCGCGCACAAGGGAGATTGCCACGTGCTCGCCATCTTGCAACTCAGTCTCGGTATTGAGCTCGGTCGGGGCGCACGCGTGTCGCGTGCTCTGAGGTCTTCAAGGTTGTCTTACTGATTGTTAGCTGCAATAGACTCAATTAATACCGGAACCGTTTTTTATTCACCTCAGAGCCGTGCAGCATTAGATCCCAACGTAAATTTAACATGTAACGTAATATTTTCCATTTTTATAATTGTGTGTAGTGAATAAGGTAAAGTTAACCTGGTCAAGTGTATCCCGTGTGTGTCCGCCAGGGAACCTCAATGTGTACGGGGCAATCTGCGGCGCACACGTGCAACTTAAATCGTGTTACGTAAGTAAATAATTAGTGAAATTGAATC
>PNEQ01018696.1:0-15952 GCA_003012365.1 Medauroidea extradentata | reverse complement strand
GTGTCCCTGACATATTCCCAACCCCTCTCTTTCTTCACTGCTCCAATACTAATAGCAAATTCAAACATTTCCTTCCATCCCTCGCTTTTGTCCTTTTTCGTCAGAGTATCGCTAAACTGTCCAAATAAAATGTCTTTGTTTTCTTTTATTTTTTGTAGCATTGCACTTTTCAAATCTTTTGCCATTCGTGCTCCCTCCACCTTTCATTTAAACAAACAAACAAACAGCTGACTTGTGAGCTAGCCAACTTTCACAAGTTCACAAGTATCTTTTATGAAACAGGATTTTCTCAACTTGTAACTTGTGGACTTGTAACTTGTAGCTTGTAGACTTGTAACTTGTAATGTTTATGAAATAGGGCCCTGGATGTTTTGTCAAGTTCACTAGTAGTATTATCAGAAAGGACATGAAATATTGATCTTTATTGTAAAATGTGTTGAATAAAATGCCAAAGTGTTGTTTTTGTAATTGCAAAAATCAGGGAAATTTTTGGTTCTTTGTCAGGGAAATCACGGAAAAATCAGGGAAATGTCTTTGTTGTAATGAGTGGCCAACCTGATTTATTGCATCAACGGCCAACAAAAGTAGTTTATTCATTTAAACGATGAGTCGTCAAGGTTAGCCATTAAGAACAGCATGTGTCTAGGAATTACTAACTGACCAGTAAGTCTGTTTTTTTTTTTTATTGAACACAGCTTGAAAACTGTTGCTACAACGGAAATGTAGATGTTACAAAAAAAATTTTACTCCAGTTTATTATTATATTCATCATAACATATTGTAACGTTCCTTCAAGGTTAGTGTCTTAGGAAATATGTAAAGCAATTTCAGTTGCTGTGACCTCCGAGTCGTAAAAATATTGTCTCGTGAAAGATGCAAAACTTAAATACCCTACCCAATCAATAAAACCCCAACGGAAGTATACTATTAAAATAAATAAATGAGAAGATCGAGAGAATCGAAATTTAAAGAAATGCAGTTTTTCCTTGAATATCGATTTTTTTTATACCAACACGAATGGAGGAAATCGAGAAATCAAAGGATTGAAAATCCCATCGCCAGTTTAAATATGTACATATTTTTTTATTCTCTAATATGGATATATTTGAAATGTGTAAATTTTAACCCTTTATTTGGCAAGAACTGTTTCCATTGGCGAAAGTGTTGAATAGTTTATAATTGGATCTACCTCAAACAACGAAACACAGCAAATGCTCATATTTATATTTTTTACAGTCATAACACAAATTTATTGGTGTATCCATATGGAAATAATTCAAAATGATCCACAATTTATTGATAATTTAGTACGATTCCTAATGAATACACTGCAAATAATGACACACATAAATCATTCAAATTTAAACATAATATTCATATCACGAATTTACAGTATCAAAGATATTACTAGTATTCTAATACCATATTGCAATAATTGAATATAGCAAATATACTAAAAATGTGAAATAATGTAATTACAAAACAAATGTAAAAGTACAAACAGAAAACACCATCTTAAGAACATAAACAATGTCTTTTTCGTAAGTCTCGTTTTATTTAGCACAATTTATAATGAAAACTACAACACCAGTTCTTCTGTTGGGTCAGACAGAATTTTGACCCACACTTCATGCATTTTATTCTGCACTGCAGAACATGCAGAGTACTTTTGTCATAGTTTATGGAAAGTGGTCATATTTGTCATACTGAAATGTTCTCCCCTGGCCTTTAAACCTCCCGAGTGGTTTAGTTTAGTTTTAAATGAAGACGCTACAAATAATTTCAAAATATTCAAACAAAAGTTTGAGCTTTTCCTCACAGCATCAGAAAATGGTGACGCACCAGAAACAAAGAAGGTTGCAATGTTCTTGAATTGTGTTGGTGATGAAGCCTTAGAAATACTGTGAAACTCGCTTAAGACGTTCCCGCATTATAGGTTTTCCCGCCTAAAAGGCTCATGCTTTTAGTTCCGTATATCTCATCCATATAGCTCTATGTTAATAAATGTTGAAGATAGATAACCAGCACATAACGTTCAAAACTAATGGACATTTGATTTTAAAAAACTCTTTATAATTTTCCTATATATATTGCTCAAAAAGACGTCACAAACAATTTATAAATCTTCTGTGTTAACGAAACCCGAACAGCACGCCGCAAACTGCTCAAAGGTAGTTATGACGAAACCTAAACCACATGCCGCATGCATTCCGTGTACATTCAACCACTCACATGCTCGCACTCGTATTGATCCAATGTCGCTGTTTTAAGAACTGCCAGTACCCCCTTATTACACCAGCCATCTCATTGAACCTCAGCAGCACGCCACAGGCTGTTCAAATAATCTGGCTGTTCACTTTACTTGGCGGCGCCAGTGCAACTATTACTAGTGATGCACCAATTATGCAGCCGATTAATTGGCAACTGCGATTATAGGCCCAAAACCGATAAATCGAAATCGGCAATTTCCAGGTTAGGTTACAACCTCTTACCGATTATTGTAAAATTTATTGCTGAAACTTACACAAATTAAAAGAAAAGAAAATTATATCTTAAACCTTAACAAATATTCCAAGTGAAACAGCAAACTCACTGCTAAAATCTCTTAAGATTATGACCGTGGAAGAAAGGGTATTTCAACATAACAGTCTGTACATAAGCCTAGGCACAATTTGCTCTTTTCGTGAATTGTGATCATACATATGTAATTCAATTAATTAATTTGCTTACTGCGCAGTTTATTCTTTTAACGTCAAGAATGGTATTATTATCACCATATTTACCATGGCCACTGCCAAATCATGCACATAATTTCTTCGGACAAAACCTTTAGGTAAGAAAGAACGCAAACTGCATTTTTAAAGCTGTCCCATTGTGAAATGTGTTACATATAAAGTCTACAGCAGCAAATATTGAACATGTTGTCGTAGAAAAATACGCCTAAATAATTTTTCTGTGTATGTCAGCCATGTTTGTTATCTGCCGCTTGCATGAGATGCAAGATTGGAACGAACAACAGCGCAGCACTAAATGTTGACATTCCATTCCCGCAACACAATTCCCGGTCATAAAGGATTACGCAGACTTACGTATTAAAATTATTATTGTTTATTTAGTTTGAACTTTTTAGTAACTATAAGTTACTGAATAAAATAATTATGTTGCAGCTCTAATGTTTACACAATTTTGTGATTGTGACTTGTCACAGCCTCAACTAAGGTTGGTAACACTACCATAGTAATTCAATTTTTTCGTAAATACTGAAGTTATTTTTTCGGCCGTTAACGTAAACAGAAACACGATTTAGCAGTGTATGACTGAGCAACAAAATTACATCAAGATCAAAAAGTGACATTTGGAAATTGTTCTCTGTGGATCTAACAAATGAATCTAAAGCAAAATGCTTAATATGTGGAACACTTATCTCACGAGGCAGTTGCGGGAACCGGAAGTCGTACACTACTACGAATATGTGTATGTGGAACCATGCTAAAAATTTCATTACAGTGAAATGATTTCAGCAAAAAAAAATTATGAGTTGTGATAGTGAAGTAGATCAACCTGATGCCACTCCTAAAATACCTGAAAAACGTGTACTGTTACAACACTACCAGCCATTGTATCAAAAAAACGAAGTACTTGTCCACTAATCCAAGAGCCAAAGAAATGACTGAAGCTGTTGCGGAAATGATTTGTGTTGACATGTGGCCATTTGACATTGTGAACAACAAAGGGTTTAAGAAACTAATGGAAAAAGCAGTACCAAAGTATCAACTTCTCACCAGGAAACATTTTAGTACTGTAGTTATACCATCTATGTTTGAAGATGTTAAACAAGTAAAATCAGAACTGAAGGATTTGCAGACAATTGCTGTAAACACAGATATTTGGACAAGTGGCAATTCATCCCAAATTAATGACTACATTAGCGTTAACGGCTCATGGTGTCAATGCAATGCTAGAAAGGCAGTCCTATTGCTTAGAGGTACATCAGTTTGAAGGGGACAACCACAGTGCTCACAACATAGCAGAAAACATGAGAAACACATTCACAGTGTGGGGAATTGAGAGTCGTTTTTGTGCTATTGTGACAGACAATGCTGCCAATATGACAAATGCGGTGTCTGAACTTGGCAAAGATGGAGTAAAGTGCCTGGCACATTCAGTACAGCTTGTGCTAAAGCAAGGCCTTATGAACGAGAAGCCTGTTCGAGATATGATCTCTAAAGGCAGAGCAGTAGTCTGGCACTTTAATCATTAGACTTCTGCTAAAAAAGTTTTGAATGGATTCCAGGTGAAGCTGAGTGCTCCAGAACATGTGCGTCTGCAAGATGTAGCCACAAGGTGGGACTCAACATTAAAAATGCTCCGAAGACTAATTGAGCAACGTCTTCCAGTGACTGCTGCGCTACAGTCAGTGAACTGTAACACTGAATTCAGTGCAAAAGAGTGGGCCTTGGCAGAAGAAGTAGTTGATGTCCTGCAATATTTTGAAGAAGTTACACTAGCTGTTAGTGATGAGAAAACATCTGTTGCAGATTCTATACCACTTGTAAATAGTCTGCACCGAGTTCTTGACAACAAGATCAAGAAAGGGGGGAAGTCATTATTTACTATAAAGAAATTTGAAGAATGAATTGTCTAGTCGATTTGCTGAGTTGGAATCAACTAAACTGTGTGTGATGGCAACAACTTTGGATCCCAGGTATAAGAATAGGCATTTTTTGAAATAGAAACCAATCAAAGAGCGAAAGAATTTCTGATAGAAGAAGCCATGTTGACAAACAAAGTACCTCCAACTGCAGCATCAACACCAAAGGGATTTGTAGTTTTTGCCATGAGCTAGTCACAGCTTCAGGGTCAGATGAAAACTTGAGTAAGTTGGTTGTTTTACTAATATTGTTTCATAGCCTACATTACATTTAATCAACTGCATACTACAAACATTACCTTACATTGCCATATTTATTTTTTGTACCAGTGATATTGCAATAGTAGTGGTTTTCATTTTTGATGTACTTACATAAAACTCAAGTATTAAAATATAAGTTACTATAATTTGCTTTGTTATGACTATGATGTTTGCAGATACTAAGCTTAGTATCACTGACGAGGTGAAACACTACCCGTCTTCTCCCACTGCTGGACACAATTTAAGCCCCATGGATTTGTGGAAGGAAAGTAAATATCCACATTTGCAACAGCTGGCAGTAAAATATTTGTCGATACCACCTGGCTCAGTAGCATCTCAGAGGTTATTTTCCACTGCTGGAAACATTTTGACAGATCGGTGAAATCGACTTACTCCCGAAAGTGCCAAAATGCTGATGTTTTTAAATAAAAATTTGGTTGTCTAAATTCTTTTACAAAAAATGGACTATCAATCTACATCTCAACTTATAAAATACAATGATTTAGTGACTGTTCATGTGTGTGCACTTTGAAGAAAAATGTATCTAATAGTGCAGCAATAGTACATAATTTAAATAAGTCTGACTACAGTGTTTTAATAAAATAGCATTCATCTAATAGGCCTACATGGCAAAAGTTTTTTTTTCCTCCAATTTTACTCTTAATACCAATAATCGGTAATCGTAATTGGTAATTGTAATTACTAGATTAATAATCGGTAATCGTAATCGCTAAAGCGTAATCGGTGCACCACTACTTATTACAATGCTTTTCAAGCGTAAAATCTGTGTGATGCTAACAAACGCCATAATGTTAAGGGACTTTACAGTGGTTGTTATTATTAATTAATCAACAGACGTTTCTTAAAATCTTTTCAGACGCTGTGTATGTATGCGGAATGCGTCATGAAAAACAACTTGTGGCGCACTCTCAACAGTTACCTCGGAAGTTAACATCGAGAGTTGTGAGAAAGAATCTATTGTATGAGGCATCCCGTACATCCGGTGGTGTGCTCTTGACGCGAAACTCGGAAACTATAATCCTGTGGAACAGGCATCAAAGCGATAAGCGGTAATTGATACTATGCGATGAGTCGACTATGTCGACGCATGTACACACAAAGAAAACTGTGTCACCTTTGTCTCCTGTCGGTATTTGTATAGTATTTGACACTACCCTAGAGGCCAATGAAAATTATCTTCTTTTGTTCATACACAAAGAACTTCTTCCTTGTATGAAAATATGTTACGAGAGGTGATGTTTCAAAAAGTGTGTATACTATGCAATTGTTTTAATGTCTGTATTAGTTTCACATAAGCAGATGCACAATCAACATGGCATCGTCATTGGTCTACAAATGTTAACGTATACATTAAGGTATAAATGTGAAACTTTTTTCATGTGTTTATAAGACATTGACATTATGTTGCTGAGAATATGGTACCCCAAAAAGTTTTTGTTTTTTGAAAAAAAAAAATTAATTTTCGGTTTTTTTGGAAAACAATAATATTTTCAAATTTCATTCTTTTGTTGTTGAGAGGTAGTAATGGCGTGAATGTATATAAAATTTTTTAGAATCTATAAAGGGGGTTTTTGAGGTAAGGGGTGATTAGATTTTTGGGTTCCCCACATAGCACAGCATAGGCACAATATGTCACTAGTACTTAGCGAGCGTAAAAGGGTGAGGGGGGAGCGAAGAGTTAATGATTTATTGGCAATATCGGTTGATATGAGCATCTGTTATAACGACAGTTTCTGCCGTCATTGTCAACTCTCGTCTTAACAAGGTTCCAATGTAGAAGCTAACCCCAAAGTTTCAAGAGTGGCCATGGCGAAGAAATCGGGAATTGCAACGTCTACACTAAATGGAATCATTACTAAAAAGTGCACTCGTTCATGGAATAATGTTTTTTGTTGATTCTTACGTTTTGTAATTTTGTTATAAACCTCTTCCCCCTTAAGAAGTTATCCCTGATAAGAAGATTTTAGCATCCAGTCCCTTGAAAAACATCTTAGCAGAGTTTTACTGTATTCAACACTTCCGGTTTGGACAGCTCAAAAATTAAACTTGAAAGTGTTAAAAGCTTTTGATGCATACATCAAACCAAGAATCAATGTTGTTATTGAGTGACATAAGTTTATTACTAAAATAAAAAGCACTGGAGAATTCTTTGAGAGTTTTTATAACGCCTGAAGAAACTTGCACTGAGTTGCGACTTTGTTGTACAAGAAATCTCGTTAATTCACGATTGCGACATTGTTGCAATAAATGAACCAACTCTCCAGCTACAAATGCTTGGAGAGCCAAACATCAGTCTCGAATAAATAAAGTGTTGAGATGTGTAGAGTAGATGAACTCGGTAAGCAACAAGGTATGCTATTAAAGAATGAAAATAACTCTGTAATCCTAGCTAGTGTGTCGAAACATCGGCCGACTGTGAATGTGAAGACTACATTTGAAGATGTGCGAAGTCACAACCCAGCAAACAAGTGGAAGTAGCAGTACTGTCGCCCATTCAAATGCGTACTGTTTTTGTCTGAATTCGTGATAGCATTTGCAAAATATGGTAAAATGCTGAACAGTATTAACCAAACTATTAAAAAAATATCTGATCTAACATTTTAAGATGTTCTCTTGGTATGTGCACGTGCCATAAATCTTCCCATAACAGTATATTCAATTCCGATATAGGTAACTTACATTGTACCAAACTTAATGTGACAAAATATGATAAACACATTGCTTGCATGAATACTATCACTTCGATTTTACCTGCAGGAAGTTTTTTAAGTAGAATGGAAACAAAAGTACTAAATAAGGTATGCTGAATGGGATTTTCGAGATTTCTCTTAATTTACACTTTCCCGCTATTTACACTTTTTCGTCCTGTCCCGCTGAAAAGTGTAAATAAGGGGTTTCACTATAGTTGAAAATAAATGAAACAAAAAATAGGAATCAGTTTCAAATATTAATAATATTCTTGTGATTACACAATTGCTTTTTCATTAAATACAACATGTATGCATTGTGTAAATTGAGTACATTTTTCACCAGGAGGTTAGTACAACTGTGATAATATTAGGCCTCATTATTACATACATAAGCATATTGTTGTACGATATTGGGACTCCAGAGACTATCAAGGATTACATATATTGACATGCTTTACATATGTTTCAGACAATAGATTAATAATACCTCTACATAAAACTAAATTTTACTCCCAATCCTTCACTACTACTGTTTCAAAGTCTTGGAACAGTTTGAAATTGAAACACAGGAACATAAAAATGTTTGTACCTTTAAGAAAGTAATCATTAAACACTACCTCACTCGCCCCAGTAAGCTAGATGCACAGGATAAGTAGCTCGTAAATTGAATATAATTGTATATATGTATGTGCTTCAGTGAGCACATTTATGCGTGTGCGTCTGTGTGTACATGTGAATGTGCTAAAGAGAGTATACTTGTGTATTTTAATGTAGGTTTGTGTGCGTGTGTGAATGTGATCCCATCCTACACCGCCTTCTTATCTGCCCCAGATCATTTACTGTTACTTGTCAATTAACCTGTTAAGTTTTAGTTATTACCCCCACTATTTCAGACATATTGTGTATTGTATGTAGGAATAACTTGTGTTGTTTTGTTCTCATTAGTTTTAAGTGTATATGTATAATAATAATTTTAATTTTTAATATAAGATTATGTTTCTAAAACTGTAAACAGAGATGTAATAGGTCCAGTGTACAAGGCAAATATGCCTTAACTATGCCTGAAAGCCGCAATAAATAAATAAATAAATAAATAATAATCTGCTACAATTTGCCTGTATATACAAAATTACTTACTCTGTTGCAGCATTATAAAATGGTACCACACAAAAAATAGCCTACCAAAGATAAAAATTGTGATACAAATTCAAGAACATCAACAGAAAATAAAAAAATGAGAATTTCTAAAATGAAGAAATGTTCATCTGTATCAGAAATCAACCAAATTAAAAGAGAAGAAGAGGAGACAGAATCAACGAAGATCCCATTTTACATGAAAAATTTAAAAGGAAAGAAACTGAAAGATATAAAAAGTGAACAGGAACAGGAAAAATTAAACGCATCTCAGATTTGAAGGCTAGGGATCAAAGAGCACATAGAAAGATTAGGGTTGAGAAAACAAGAAAAAATCGTGAAATAAAGAAAGATGTAAAAGCATCGCAAGAAGTCATTATCACCTGATATCAGCTGTTCACTATTGTGAACATAGTTTGAATGTAGAAAACAATAATTCACTTTCACAACAAGCATTATGTAGAGCTGGCTCAAGTAAGAAGAAATGTGGAAAGAAGGTAGTTCAGAAACAAAGACAAAGTTGTATCATGAAATAAAGAAATTGAGAAAACAGCTAGAAGAATCTAAGAAGAGCGTCAGTCAATACAAAAAAAGATAGCATCAGTTACGTGAAAAAGTAGCAAACACAAACAGCCCTAAAACAAAAGTAAGAACATTTCTACGATGTGAAAAGGTCTCTACTAGAGTGAACAAAAGTTTGCCATTCTCAACAGCACTTACACAGCAAATAGGGGGGAAATTACCATTGTAATAAGAAGTCACGCAAATCTTGCAAAGCATGTGCTTATGTTTTGTCTGAAAAATTATTAGAAAGTACAAGGGACTTCTAAAAATGAGCCAGTGCATTCAGTCATACTGTAAAAGAATGTGAAATATTGACCATAATATATGAAAATTAATCACATATTGACTAAAGTTTGAAGTACAATACACTAAATAAGCTAAAAGTGAAACAGGATGAGTTGGAATTTTTTTGGGCAAGTTAATGTGAGCAGAAAGCAACCAGGTAAAAAGGGACTGTAAAACAAAACATAAAGAGAAAAAACAAACATGTATGCTTACACAAAGTTTGAAATACCTACACAAAAAATTTGAAGCAGAACACGGTTATGACATTTCATATTCTACATTTTGTTCCTTTCGCACATTTTGGAATATGCCGCCTAACATAAGGAAAAGAAACCTATTTCTCTCTGAAAAGCACAAGTTGTGATCTCATATTCACTAAACTGTAGGAACTGAATGTTACCACCTACCAGGATTCAGATGCAGTGCTAAAATCAGTATGTTGTCAAAATGAAACAAAAACAAAAGAGTGACGCATTGCATTCGCGCCTGCTGTATTTACCTTTTACATTCGGCCGTCGTCTTGCTTATCCCTTTTATTCAGTTAGGATAGGGAGTTTCACACCATTCTAACCGCTTGATGCCTTGACTTGTGTGTGCATACTCGCTAACATATTTTGTAAACAAACATCGGCCATACGCCGTCAACCACGAACCTATGTACTTAATCTTTCCTTAAATATTGTATTGTGTATTATCAAACCCTTTGTAAATAATGTTTTGCATTTGTTTATATTAGTTTATACCTTTCACGACATCAAGTGAGGAAACGGGGAGATTTTGTATTTGTATTATTTTGTAGCAGAGTAGTTTTGACCCAAGGGAGTAATTTTAGAGTACGAAGGTGGCACACTTGTAGCAGCAGACGGCCTCTAGCTCTCGTCGGCCATTTTGCGCCGCCCACCTAATGGTACTTTAAGCCCTTCTGGCGAGTACAAAATGGGGGATCTTGCCTTAGTTCAGCAGTCATCAGGGAACCAGCCTAGCTCTGAGTCTCCCGACACTCACTCCTTACCTTCCTTCCAAGGCTGGTGGTCATCCGAAAGGTGCCATCAAATTATCTGAACCTAGAAATCTGCTTTCTACCATACACGCTGGGGTCGTTTACCCAAGGTGCCCTAGCCCAACACAAGACAGTCTGTTACAGAGAGTCGTTCCGCAAGATGCTCTCTGTAATACCTTTCCTTCTGTTCACCTGCTGGTGTTACCTAACTCTACCCAAAACTTCTATTCACGATCACCTTACCCCGAGTGTCGCGTTGCTGAGAGCAAAGCTGTGGCTCTGGCCCTCGCGCAATTTAACTCGCTGAGCACAAGAATGGTGCCAGAAACAGTCAGTCAGTAGTGTGCGCCATACAGTAAAACTCCCTTAAGACGTTCCCACGAGATACGTTTTCTCAGCTGAGTCGTTTGGTTTGTTTGGTCCCATCACTTTTGTCATAAGAGCCATGGTTAATTTTCCCACATATTACGTTTTGCCACGTGCCTGATTTCCCGCGTAATACGGTCAATTTTTGTAAAAAAAAACGTAATTTTTTAAAAGTAATGTACGCGATTTTCTTTAGTTAACAAACTGAAAAGAAACTGCAACTGCAAGAAAAATACCGCATTTGTTTACGTTTTTGCACTGTCATCATAGATAACTGACGTGAGATGTAGCGTTCCACAGACAGCAAGCAGGTACACTCAGGATGGCCAACGCATGCGCGTAACACGAATAAATACAATCCGCCATTGGTGATCACTTGCCAACCCCTAGCAGATTGACCGTGACCGCGTGTAATGCTTGCGCTCACGGCACAATAAATTCAAGATGGCGGATTCTAAGGATGGAAATTCATTATAGCCAGGACTAGTTCCGACGGACACACATGGAGAGAGTTCCAGTTCCTGCCCTCAGGATAAGAAAGTTTGTGAATAATCACGCCTGTGAAATTACCGTAAATAATATTATTTGTGAAGCGAACTGTAAATACTTTTGCCAGGGAATGATCTTTATGAAACCAACTGTACCCGTGACTTGTATTATTCAATGCAAACAGCATATCGACGGTGAAGAATGGAAACCTTCCATGTCAATTTTCAGCTTTTTTAAATGTTACTGCACGGAAAATTTGACGAAGTATGTTTGACATAGTGAACATAGAAAATAACATTTTAACTAAATATGTTATATCAAGATTACAGCTGTGGATGAGCTCCATAAAAAATAAACAGTTTTTTTCTCTTTCCTGTGAAATTAAAAAAAATTTGACATAGAAGGTTTTCATTCTTCGCCATCGATATCCGGAAAATTACTGTTTATTTCTTTCTCAGTCAAAACTCATGTCCGTGTTACATAGCAATAACTCCATTTTAACAAAAGAGAGAGAGAGATAGCTAAACTACAAGCCAACGAGAGTTGGAGACTAAAGTGTTGTAACAAGGAACTTGATCTAAGTAGAGTAATCCTACCCGCAGTCCCTCTTCCTGGTCTCGCACCCTCACTGCCTCAGTTGTGCAAGGAGTATAAAGGAAAAGAGAATCAATCAGTAACCCCAGTCATAACGGATCTACGGAAGATCTTGCGGGCTGTGCGACGCCTCACCCCGCCATTAATAAGCCAGATAAAAACACAGCCGAAGCCCCGAGCCGGACCAGTACAAAGGCTGATCCAGGAGTGGCACCCTCCGGCGCGAGTGTCTGCCAGGAAGTGGCACTTGCTCGACACCCTGTTTTAGGTGCGTGGTACAACCTAACCATATTAAGTGAAATCTCTGTCCCTCGCAGAACGCCGCAGCCATACCTTACCATTCGTCACAGAGAGGATAGGTCGTGGTTCCAGCGTCTGTCAGGTAGCCACCATACTCATGCTCGCAGTCTGCAAATTACCTAACAGAACCACATATAATCATTAACCCAAACAAGAGGCGACAAGAGTGTATGGAAAGGAGGTGAATTAGATGCAAAGAAAAACAAGTTGATATTAAAGAATTTGAGAACAAAATTGTAGAAGTTGAACAGTCGATTAGAATGTAAGAAAATGTCACAATTAAAGGAAAAGATACAGTATGCACAAAGGTTGTTAAAATATCCCCTACGAAATTAGTCAAGGTCATAGCTTTAATGTTCATAGACATGCTGCCTGACTTCATGAAGCATATTAGCAACATAGTACATCGGTACACAACTATTTCTGATCTAAAAAAAGTCTTAAAACTAATGACTTAATCATTCATATAGATTTCAGTGAGAATTACATATGCAAGTACGCCAAAGTAGTTTAAAGTGTACATTTTGGCAGTTCACACCAACAATGTGGAACACGTATGTGTCAGGTATTTAACTAAAAACATTACCAGCATTTAGAGTTATTGCTAATGTTATGTCCTTCGCCCACCCTTACTGTAATTTCTAATTTTTACGTTAACATAAATGTTAAACTAAGTACTGTACATCAAATGAGTCTGTTTCCTTTGCCTGTAATATATAATTTTGCTTGCATATTATCATAATGGTTAAAGGGAGAATTAATGATGACCAGGGTTACTAATTAGCCTCTGACATGCGTACGGGGTAAGAACCGATGCGTGTGCGACGGTGCCGAGTTCGGTGCCCTGCTCATCCAGCGAGGGAGATCCAGCCGTGGTCATGTCAGTGGCTTACAATAGTAGTGCGTCGTGACTAAAACCTACTTCAAACAAACTCTGAGATTGTATTGACTGCGCCCCTGCGCGAGCACAATAAGCCAAACCACCAAAGCAACCATATTTCCCAATCTCAATAGTAATGAGTAATTTCCATTTGTTATCTTCTAAGCCAATCTAGTGCACTTCAGTGTAACATTGTATTTATTTAATTGTACAAGTTCTTTACCGGCCAAAGTGTTTCTGTTTATTCAGAATTGTTTTCTTTGTATTCGTCCTGCTGGACTAAGTAACTTAGTAAATTGTAAGTTTTAAGGTATTAAAGTTGTGATTATTCATTTGTTCTAAGTACCTATAGGGCCCTTGCATTCTGGTATTACTCCATATTCACATCATTCACTTTCCATTTGCTCTCAGGGACCGGGGTTGGTGCGATTGCTAGAGCACCCGCCTCCCACCATAGCGCTCCGGGTTTGATTCCTGGTGGGATCGGTACCCAAATTTTTGCTTATGGAAATCACGCCGTACAATGCAGCTGGTCAATGAGTTTTCTCAGGGATCACCTGTTTCCCCCACCCCTTTATTCCAGCGCTGCTTTGTACATCATGTTACCCCTCGCCAGCCCTAGGGTGGATTCGAAGTGTTTTGAATCCTCAAAAATACTTAATTCTGGACAAAATACTAGTTGCGAATACAAATCTGGCTATTATTACGAATGTATTAAAACAGAATGTACAGAAAGTAAGCACCTATTGTGCCATATGCAGTGTTTACTAACAATTTAAAAGCTTAAAGAGATTTAGATTTTCAATCATAATAAATTACGTACCTTTTTTTGCATTGTCACACTGTATTTACGCCGACAGTTTTATATTTTTGATAGTAAACCAATATTCTCCCTCGCACATACCAAACAAATAAAATGTATCACGTGTCTGTAGGAAATAAAAAGTTTATTTGCTTAAACGTTTATAAAAATCAGAATTTCTTGAGGGTTATTAAAAATCACAATGTCTTTCTATACTAGCATCTCCAACCTGCCATTTTATTTTCTTTGGTCAAAATATCAAAAGGCACAATTGACAACTGTGAAAACATTTACGAGCCATAACATGCAACACATTATTATATTTGTTTTATCCGGTGTTTGTGTATTAATCATAGAATTTCAATTTGTTTTTAATAATAATATTCGTTACATTAGTATTAATTGTCGTAGCGAACCCGTGAATCGTGATGCACTTATTAACTTTCAAGTGAAAATATTTCAGACAAGTATGGTTGGTATGCCTGTTAATATTTTTACCAACGAGATATTTACAATTGAATTACATAACCTTTATTGTGTTGATCGGCACATATTTTTCCTTCTGGTTGCATGTTTATGAAACGCTGAGTATTCATGTTGAACTTCTTTGTGTAGTAAAACAAATGCCGCAGGTGGTTCGCGTAGCACTTTTACGACTGGCCGCTTATTTCTGTAAATAAAACTTTCCCTTGTTCTCACGTTCTCAGTTTTCACTGCTTTCGTGTGTCTAAACCAAATAACGTGAAATTGTTATTTTACTTCCTTTACTGTGGAAAAAATTACTTCCAAAAGTGACGATGCTGTGCTGGCACAGCCGATGTCTAAACATCGTAGTTGTGTTTGGACATACTTTGAAAAAATTTGTGTTCAGACACATTGTGTATAATCGTACACATTAAACTTAAACGTTCTCTTACGGGAAGGAAAAAAATTTTCAACAATCACCAAAATTTGTGTACGTTTGTACATATTGTCAAGTTTCAAACCACAGTATGTATAACTACCGTATTTCATCGCATAATCGTCGCACCTGATTATTCAGTGAACAAATTTGGTAAAAAAGTTTTTATCACATAATCGTCGCATGGCAACTTTTTTGGGGCAGCCTGTAGCTAGTTCGCGCGGGTGACAGAAAGCTTGGTACGTCACAGCTTTACCGTTGTTCGACACGGCAGGATAAGGTGAAGAAGAGACAGGAAATGTCTGCGCAAGCGCAATTGCTTGCTCATCCCCTCCAGTCCTCTAGCGCCCGAAATTTCGGGCAGTGTTTTGGGTATCAAGAATACCCGAACTTCCGGGCCGAAAATATCGTGCACTGTGGAAAACGGCAATATACCGCACAGTGTACAAGTAAACAAAGCTTCTTTGTTTGGAAAGCGCTGCAGCTGCATGGACGTGTCTCGCCTGTCCGGCACCAACCGACGTTGTGTGTGTGCGTGAGAGAGATAATTAAGATAAGATAAAGAAGGTGAGGCAAGCGCGAGCACTGTCAGCCTGCGTGTAGAGGGAGACGGAGACAGAGATAAGAGCGAGTCCTGCAGCAAGCAGAAGTGGTCAAGGTCAACATTTACCGTCCCACACTCGCTAGCTGACTAACGAATGCTGCTCGTCACCCTTCTCTTTACTTACCAGTTGCGTTGAGATAGAAAGTGTGTAAGTAATATTAATGTAAACTTTTGTAAGAAGTAATGGGAAAGTACAACAGTTACACTGCACGCTTTAAGCTTAAAGTGATTGTTTTTGCCGAGCAAAATGGAAATCGAGCTGCCGAGCGGGAGTACAAGATAAGTGAAAAGTTGGTGCGTGATTGGCGCAAACAACGGGATAGATTAAAGGGCACAAGTTCAACTCGCCGTGCGTTCAGGGGGCCGCAACACGGACATTTCCCACATCTCGATGCTGAAGTGTTGCGGTA
>PNEQ01018695.1:0-15952 GCA_003012365.1 Medauroidea extradentata | reverse complement strand
ATAGAGTTTAAATATAAAAAGAACTTACGTGGCAAAGACAAACGTTTATTTGATCAGTTTTAGGGTTCATTTGTATTATATTTGTTTAATAATGCAGATAACTACAGTAAATTAAATTAATATTATTAATATACGCAGCATGTGGTTTGTCTAATTTTAAATTTTATGGATGGATTCGATGTAAAATTAATTAAATACATTAGTTTCACCAACTTCATTGTTTTACATTACTTGTCAATAATACATTTGAATCAAGTCGTTTTTAATGTATTTTCTTGTAATTATTTTCTCCTAAGTTCTATGAGAAATGTTTGTTGCCCGAAATTGTTGCTCCAATGTACGGACAACGTTTCCTAAAAAGCGACATAAGGGAACCCTCATACATACAGGAAGCAATTGCTTCCAAAACATCTGGAACTTCAAAAATGGGAAACACTTCCAGTTCGGCATAATTCCAAGGCACATGGTTTGTGTTCAATGCTACGTCTCGCAAAGTGTTTTAGTGTTTAGCTGTACTGTATTAACATTTAAAAGGTCAGAGAAATGCGATGTAAAATAAGTCAAATATATTTACAATTACTTACATTCAGATTTAGAATAAAAATGTGTTTTTAACTCTGTGAGTTTCTTAGGAACATTTTATTTAAAGGCTGTTCGCGGTAAAGTGAATACTTTTATAGCCCTGGTTACTTTTTTCTCTCAGCCATGTTTTATATTTTTACCACTTGTTTATGCTATACATCTTCACGTGACTATTCAACATAGTGTATACTGACCTTCAGGCAACAAAAAAAAAACTTTATTGAATAAAAAAACTTAGAACAAATAATGTCTTTTTTTCTGTATTTACGTTTTATTTGCTCTGAGTGATTAAACTAGTCAAGACTCTTCACAGTTACCACAGATGGTGGAACTCGATGTGCAGCCACCTCCTCGTGGTGAGTTCTGGGTTTTGTTCTGTCAGAACGGGCGAATAGCTGTACAGCGGCCGTGAAAAATGTGGCGAATTACTATTTATAAAATATTGGACATCCGATAATTATTGGAATATTGGTAATATTTCTAAGGATTTTACATGATTTCACTCATAACATAAAGATCGTAAACTATCGTGTGTTAATCACAAAAATAAAAAATATAATATGTTGTATTTTGTTTATTTCTATAAATTAGTATTCGATGTGGGACCGGAAGATGTCAACCAAAATTTAACTTTACACAGTTTTTCTTCCTGTTAGAGGAGGGAACTTTTCCGCACTGTAGCACTTAGAAAAAAAGTTTATTATATTTAAAAATAAATCAAAATATTAACTTTGTCCCTTTTTTTCTACATTTTGGTATCGATGCACGACAGGACGACATCAATCGATTTTTTAATTTCTTTACACAGTTTTACTTCTTGTTATAGGATGCAACTCTTCCGCACTATAGCAGCTAGGAAAAAAAGTTTCGGCTTATATTTAAAAAATGACAAAAATACTACATTTGATACTTTTTTTTATTAACTTTGGCATCGATGCACGATCGGAAGACATAAACTGATTTCTTATTTATTTACATAGATTTTATTTTTATTATAGGAGGCAACTTTTCCGCACTATAGCACGTCAAAATAAAAAAAGTTTATTTTTTTCAGCCCATCATACTATCTAGTACTCAGTCCCTACTTGAATAAGAACTTCAACCTGTCCGCAGTAGTGTGTAAATCCTCGGAACACGAAATCCAGGTATTCCCGCCAAGGTCGCTTCCCTCTGCTCCGACCTCTGGCAGCCAGCAGGCACGAGAATACAATGAGAATGAGCTGAGGGGAGGGAGACAGTCGACTCCCCACTACCACTAGACATGTGACCAACACGTCACTGCATCTGGCGCCGCCCTCGCTCCTTAACCACGCCTACTTGTGCCTTCCAGCACGTGGTGAGGCAAGGCGGTCGCGGTGAAGCCAACCTCGAGGACTTCTCTTAACTGGCGCTTGATCTCGCGTGTTGGCGCCATTTTTATCCTTCGCGATCCTGTCAGACTGGCTGGTCACCTTGAACGCCTTTATTGGCAGTCTGTGTCGCGCCCACCATGCTGGCTTGAGCCGCGGCAGTGTGGCCAACTTATCTCTAGCCTTGTTGCACACAGCTTTCCAGAAGTATGGTACGTAGGTACTAGGCGAGCAGGGGGGTGGTTGGCTTAGGCGTTGCAACCGCTCTGTTAAGCCCGGAATAAATTGTAAAACATTAATGACGTATTATTAATGTTTCTTTCAACGGAATATTTTAGTTTTAGATAAGAAAACGTCTGAAATCTCATGATTTTGCACCATAAAATCCAAAATTTTCCGTGGGGAGAACCAGGGGCGTCATTTCAGGTTTTTCCGGGGGGGGGGGGCAAGATTTTATTTTCAGACGACAGTGACCTTTTTGCATCTTTTTTATTAATTAAGCATGTATAAATTAGATACTTTAATAATAAAACTTCAGTTTTATGTCCTTAAGTTAGCATTATTTACATTTAAAAATACAAAAAATATATTTATACACAAAAAATTCCAAATCCAGGGGGAGTGGGGCATTTGCCCCCCCCCCCCCTCCTTATAGCCTCAAATGACGCCCCTGGGGAGAACCCGTGGATCACCTGTAGTAAAGTAGTGATTAGCGTTCCTGTACCAAATTTCCAGGTTGTAACTTTTTTTATTTCCTTTTTCCGCCACTGTATATAATTAGTCGGGCTTCACTTCTCGTTGACATCGAGATTTTTAGGGACGGAACTAGGTCTACCGGCTCGGAAGGAGACTGGGAAGAATTCAGCAGTGGCCTAGTTAAGAACAATCCCATCAATCGTCTGGGAGTGATATCCCAGTATTCGCCTGGCCTGATTTCGGAGCCCATGGGAAACTGAAATTACGATTATTCGACTGGAAACCTAATCCGTAACCTCCAGAATCAAAGTATTTTTCCACTGCGCCACCTCGTTTGGTCAGCAGAAGCACCCGGTAAGTGTTTCAAGGTTAGCAATACAGACACGTTGAAACAGGTTTTTGTATAGCTCTCCGGATTTCGTCTGTTCATAAGTATTATTGAGCATTCACCAGAAACATGTTCAGCCAACTGAAGTATATACGGGATGTTTGGTAATTATAGGTACAAACGACTGTTTTCCGGTTGCAATGTGTGGAAACGTGCAAACATAATGTTTCAACGCTGTTTTTTTTTTGTGTGGGGGATATTTAAAAGCTTTGGTGTATGCCAGCCCTGTTGATAGTGTCCACGAACTACAAGAATGCGTTGTGGATGGTGGCCACTGTATTCGGAACATATCTGGAATTTTTTTAACGTGCACGGGCATACAATGGATTCTAGCCTACATGTCATTGAATTTGCGAAATTTTACCGTCCCAAATTATTGCACGTATCATAATCCATACAGATGCTAGGCTGTACTTTCTCTGTCACCTCCACGACACTGAGCGCTGCGGCCGAAGTCCTAAAATGCCATTCTTAGCCATGTTCACTTTTTCTTTTCCCTGTAGTTAAATAAGATAAAACGTGGTGTCTGCATATAATGCCTTTTTTTTATCTTTCCCGAAAAAAAAAATAGTATTTCCAGAACAATTATTTACGGACAGGCGAGGCTTACGTGTTAAGGGCGCCGTCTACCCGCGCGTGAGAGGCTCAAAAGCGGCGTAGCTGTAAGGTCGGCCTTGAAGCGCGCATCATATGCCGCGTCGCCTCAACGAGCCAAGCGCTGAACTAGCGTGCAAGGTTCCCGCCGAACTGTTTTTACTATGGGACTTTAAGCGGTGACCATATAATTTTATCTTACGAGACGAAAGGGAAAGAGTCGCTCTACAGGTCTATAATATTCAGAATATCGTGATAATGATTGCTGTTACATAAATATCAGCGTCAAAAGTCCCGATTCGGTCACTTTCACACTCAAAAAATACTTGTTAGGAACGATAACAGTTAATGGCAAAATTATATACCTGTACTAAGATCCTTAAATGCTTTTCCTAGCCTAACCGCGTGACAAAATGTTGAATGGTTTTCGAATGAAATCAGGATTGTTAAAGGTCTGCGCGCTTCTTCACGATTCTAGTAGACGGCGCCCTTAACACGGATTTTGAAGCGAACGTCCTGCTATAGCGACTGTTAACATATTCTCTAACGTTGACAGCCGGAGTAAGATGGTGACTCCGACTCGCGTACGTGGTTATGTGGTGTCATGTAATACGGTGCCGGAGATGGCAATGTTTACCGTGCAAGTGGCCGTGTTACGTGTATCTTGTTACGTGGTACGTGAAAGAAAGTGACTGATCGTAACCAGTCGGTTACGCTCGTGTGGTGGGGGATGTCAGTTCATTGGCGACCCGTGCCTAGTCCCCGTACCTCACCTGAGCACCGAGTTTAGTTAAGAAAGTAGTTCGCGGTCGACGTCGGATTATGTTACCTTTAAACTGTTCACGAGAAAATCAGTACTGTGAAAACTAAATTTTATTATTTTGAACACGTGAAATGAATAAATTGACGTCTGGGCCCGCTTCTTAAATAGTCGACAGGGGGCAGAAGAAAGATGTTCCTTGGGATCGAGTCTCTTTGACGGTTTATTTTTAGCGTGGGTTGCACTACTGTGAAAAAATCAATCCCATACTCGCACCAAGTCTGTGAAAACAATTTAGAGAGGCTTGAGGGTGTGTTAGTTGAACACCGGTCCCACTGTAAATAGTCCCTCGTTAGATAAAAGGTATTTGTTATATTTCAGCACACGGGGTGCTGGTTTTATGCATGTTGAAATTCAAGGCTGATGATGGTGATGTCGTGGACCACTGTTCGTAAGGTGACAACTGGGTCTATAGTTTAATTATGTTATAGCCTTATGAGATTTGTGCCTTTCTTGCGCAGTTAGTGGTTATTATAAGTGCACAAGTCTTAATACATTAACATGTAACTTTACCCTACTTATCACCTTCAGCGAACGGTAAAATGAGCAATTCTCTTATTTTCATATTACAAATGCCCCTGCTACGAACCACCAAAGAATTTGAAGTCAATTTAGCTAGTAATTAGCGTGTGGTGCTTGGTCACTCACCCCCGGTACAATTTGTGGATCTGCTATGGTCTCGATCGGAGACTTACGTGGGTGTAAATGCTGCACGTACTTTGACGAGAACGCGTGTTGTTTGTCGGGTACGTGCAGAATTTCACCCATTGAGGCTAGATTATACTAGTTTGTGTTATCTTTGACTGTGTGCATCTCGTGGAGCCGTGGTTGGCGAAGCGGCTAGGGCACTCGTCTACTGACTAGGCGATCGGGGTTAGATTTCCAGCGGAGTCGACTCGAATGTTAGCATGTGGGAATCGTGCCGAACGATGCCGTTGTTCGGTGACTTTCCCCGCTCGTTTATTCGAGCGTTGTTCGACGCTCACCTGATATCACCCCTTGCTTTCGCTGTTAAGCGCTGACCAAATTTCGTTTAGTCACTAAAGACACGTGTATTCGGTGTAGTTCTGCTGTATGAATTCAGACAATATACAGTAGCATTGCATTACGAGAAGTACGGTTCGGTTTTTGGCGTCCTGTACTGGCTCCATCTAAGTATCGCACCGTAGCAAGTTACTCTGTTTGCTATAGGTTGTTCGGGATGAATTGACCATTTGTAAGTTGCTTGTTTCCTTCATATAATTTATTGTTTACTGAAACTTATTAATGTATATCCGAAGTAACAAGCAAAGAGTATATTTACACTTCACTCAAAAGCTAACAGCTGAGACCACAATAAAAATATATATTATTTTATTGTTGTTATAGACAAGATGGTCTTGAATAGGGCTCACGTTATCGCGAACTATCTGTAGTGTTTTTGTACGCGTGTTGGATAACGGAACGTTGTTTAGCCGGAAGCCAAGCTATTGCACTGGTGCAGGGAATGGAACGCGTCCAGGAGTTGATGTGTGATACAGAATACACAGAGGAATATAGTTGATACTTAAAGATATTTTGAACGTGCCAGACTAGTATTGTAGTAGTATTGTGTGTGTAACAAGGGATGAAACTTATCTCGATTATACCGAGCGAGGTGGCGCAACGGCAACACGTTGGACTAGCATTCGTGAGGACGCGGGTTCGATCCCCGGCTCCGGACATTCTGAGTTCCGTGGTTTTCCGAACTCGCTCCAGCGAATGCTGGGATGGTTCCTTATTAAAAAAATATTGAGTTTTTGAAATTTTATTTTCAGTTTCAGCATTTTTTTAATACAAATAATTTTTATTCTTTATTTTTATGAGCCTGACATTGTAGCCTGCGATGTCTGTATCCACTGTGATTTTTTTTTTTTTTTTGTGTTTGGCATATCAGTTGGTTTTAGCGTAGTCCTTAAAACGGAAACGTGCAAAATATGACTAACAAACCATTACGCGAAGACTACGAGAGATAAATAAATTTCATGAGAGCCAAATTTAGTCACATATTGTGTCTAAAATAAGAAAAAAACTGGTACAAATAAAAAAAAAAAATGGTTATGAAAATTGCGGTAGACCGCGCCATAACAAAGACCATGCATGACCTACTTATCTCCCAGTTCCTGTCATTGTGTCACGTTATGTGTGTGTGTCAGTCTCTAGTGACCTCGCTGTCGACGAGACGTCAAACACAATACCTTAACCTTATCTAGAGTATGCAACAGGTAAGTTTTCTTAACCGCAAAATAAAATAATAAAATACAAAGGAAATTGCCCATTGCACAGTTCTTTCAAAGATCATAACAAAGGAAATTACTTGTACACTAATCGTATGATCTGGTATGGACTTCGATGGAATTAAGTGAATATTAATATTAATTACGTGCTGCAAATAAAAAAAATTGTACACCGACTATAAATAAAACAGCAAATAGTGTGCAAGTCGATGTATTAGATTGAGGTGCGCTGTCGTCAAGCGCAATGGTACAGACTCGAATCCTGCCGCGTACACGATTTTATTTTCAAGATAATTTAACATAAAATAATTTGTTTAACATTTATTTCGTAAGTAAGATCATTTTCATGATCAGGGTAAAATATTACTTTCTCCATTTTTCGAGTACAAATATGATTTATACCTTGTTATGTTTTCAAACAAATACTTTGTATTTTTTTACAAGAACATCGTTAGTAACTATACAAGGATTACTATTATTTTCTTAAATTTATCAGTAGTTAGGTTTCCAAGGATTTTTCTTGTAAAAATACCAAAATGTTTATTAGTTTGAAGGCGTACTAATAAAATAGTTTGTTTTACCTACGTTCATCTCACAATTTTCCTTCTAAACACACATACAGCTTAAGCTGCATTGATGTAGTGCTAGGAACAGTGTTATTTACGATCATGTGAGCTAATTAAGGTACGGTGGGCAATGTTTACCATGAATATTCATTTGTGCGACCCGGCACGGCGGGAAAGAACACAAACATGTATGCAGTATTGCCTACGTATTAGGCTGTGTGTCGCAGCGTCAAAGCTTCACACGCATTTTACACAAATCGATGGGTTCTAGACAATTGCTTCAAGAGGACAGTTTTTGGTACGTAGGTCGCATTACTCGATAATTTACCTTCAAATGTTCGAATAACTTGACGCTACACATGATGGCGGGTATTAAACGGCGTTTTCTGCGGATTTGTCCGTCACTTAACACTTAGAGCCGGTTTCACCAACGAAGTTTAACTTTGCCACAAAGCGAGATTAACAAAACTCGATGAAGAGTCAAACCTGAGTTTAAGTTAGAGGTGCGTTCCACCAGCAACACAGCGAGTTTAAGTTACCAGAGATTAGTTAAACTTTGCTGCACGATTGGTTGTGTGAGCTGAGTTGCCTTAATTGTGTCGGAAATACCCGAACACTTGTCGGAAATTACCGAATGTGTTTTTGTGGATGATTTCATTTGGAAACTTTGTTACAACATTCTTGAGGGGAAGGAGGGAGTGATTGCATCATACTATCTAGGGGTGGGGGGTATATACAGCTAGGGGGCTAGGTACCCCTGGTTAACTTTGGAGCAAAGAAAGAAAGAAAGACTATGGGAAGATAATCCAGCAAATATAATTTACATTATTTTCTCGCTGTAAATGCAAATGTTAATCTACACACAATTGTTTAATTATTTTCTCGTCTGTATATTTTTTGCTAACCTGAAAGTACCAAACGTTTAACAGAACCTCATACACTGTAAAAAAATGTTTTGTACTTTTACAAAGAAAATCTTTGGAAACCCAGTTGCCAAAGAAATCCTTTGTAAAACTGCAATAGTTGTCCTTGTAATAAAATACAAAGTATGTGTTTGTAAAATTACAAGGAATAACCTTGTAGTTGTACTTTAAATAAGGAAAAAAAATAAATTTAAATACTCACTGTACTTCATAAATAACACAGAACTTATGTATCAAATAACTTTTGAATAAAAGACGCTTACATGCAATTATTTTGAAAATTAAAAAAAAATTTGGAAGTGGTAAGCTTCGAACCACTCTCCCCGCTTGCAGAACCTACGCATCTTACCTCTAGACCACTGTGACTTCTGTACAATTAGTGTATGTATCAATAAAAGTGAATTGACCGATTGTTTTGACAAGCGGAAATGTATTTGGAAGTCTGTATCATCATTCTCATTAAAATAATGATTTATTTCTCTAATCCTACGAGGCAGATACACAGGAATAAAGTCTTCATCGTCTGTATTGTCTACAAGTACCAAATTATACAGTGCTCGCGCCATTTTATTATGGACTTAAGCGAGATTAGTGACGTTACCCAGCCAAAATCGAGCAGTTAAATTTAATCTCGCTTAAGACGAGAAAACCGAGTTTAACTGCTTGGTGAAACCCAAAACATGTATAATCGAGATTAAGTACCGAGTAATCTAGATTAAATCACTTAAACTTGGTTGGTGAAACCGGACCTTAGTAATATTCTGAGTATTGTTAGTTAACGTCAGTCATTTTCCACTTTGTGGGGAAATTGTGCTTTAAAATTGTTTAATCAAAAGCTAATTACTTCTTTAATATTGAAGCTAAGCACGATGCGCCAGAGTTAGTATTTTTTTTTGCATTATTACTGTCAATTTTATTTCTTCGTGATTCCTATATCAACAGTCACTATTTCTTTAGTGAAATTTGTTATTTTTACTGTGCCGTTCTATGTGCAATAATTTGCTATGATAAAATAGAGAATTTGTGTTTGGTATTGGTGTAAAAATCAAATGTGTAGTCAGTAGTGTGTGAATATTGTAATAGGTAAAGAGAAGTCCTCGACTGGCGCATGGGCGGCGTTGCAGCGAAACCGCTTAAGTTATTCATATTATGTTTACCTACGAAAAGAATACACACTTAAAACCATGCTTTTTTTCTTCTTCGAAAATGCAGCACCCTAGTTAGAAACATGATATTCGGGCCTCTCAAAATGGCTAAAAACGGGGTTTTTAGACTGTTGTAACTCCGAAAATATTACCTGAATTCGTAGTAAAGTGCAAAACGAGTGGCACGCGTTGGTCTTTACTTCATACTATTAAAAAATAAAAAATATTGTGGCCACCGCTTAAAGTCCCATAGTAAAAAGACTACAACGGAAACCTTGCACGTCAGTTTGGCGCGCTGCGAATAGAGGTGATATGCTTCTCGTCAAGCGTGGGACACTGGATCTTATCGCTACGCTGTTCCCACGTACTAAAGGTGGAAATTTGACACCGCGAAGAACTCCTCGTAAGTTCATATAAACGCTTCAAGTTATAAACCCACTAAGAGCTGAACCTTTTAGCGTGCAAAGCAATAAAATAAAAATAAACAAAATCCTGTACATGTTGGTGTGCGTTTAACATGTATGCGTGTGATGTAGTTAAGAGTGCGTGGCATATAAATAAACGCTGAAAACATCAATTGATTTCTACGCTTTTTTCGAAGCCAATATGGATAAAATACTCAATGACAATCCTACATAATGGTATGTGCCAACTTTATGAGTAAATATTTATCCAGAATTACTAAT
The DNA here is from genome assembly GCA_003012365.1 of Medauroidea extradentata. Lineage (NCBI taxonomy): Eukaryota > Metazoa > Arthropoda > Insecta > Phasmatodea > Phasmatidae > Medauroidea > Medauroidea extradentata. The sequence continues at coordinate 5,948 of PNEQ01018695.1, read as the reverse complement.
TCGTTACACGCGATTTCTTGCGCCGCAGTTAAATGCACGAAGTTCCGGCGTCAGAGATTGTGCCTCGGAAGTTCGTAACACTGGAAACAATTTTGTTTAAAACGTTGGCTAAAACTTTTGTCTAGGATTGCTATTGTTTAATTTTCGCAAATTGGCTTCAAGAAATCTACAGTTACAGATTAATGCTTTTCGCGTTGAATTATGTACCACGCCCTCTTAACGAGGATGGCTTAGAACTTATTCACTCGGTTTGGACACGAGTGCTTATGTACGATCTCGTCACGAACTCTAGGCTCGATATTCCGTACTGCCTTAATTTTTTTAACAATTAAAAATATGCTTTTTGTACGATATAAGTAAACAAATCTTTAGTTGTCACAACTAAATATTCCACTATTAGCAACAAAATGGAAACAAATTAATTTGGTTTCAGCAACAAAAGTTGTTTGTCACTATACCAATTATTTAGTTGCCCAAGCAGAATTGGTTTATCTCTGTGAATTGAGCGATTTGTTGAAAGGAGGGTCTCAAACTTAATGCGAATTTATTTTTGAAATTAATATTTAAGTTGAGCAGTCTTGATAGCCGACGGAACCAGTATAGGATGTGTGCTTGTGCGCGCGAAGCCACCAGTAACGTGTACACATAACACAGCTGAGTGTAGGAAGGAGGCAAGGCGGGCGGCAACAAGTTTGTTGGGAGACTTGAACGAGTGGGCAGACGCGGAACCGTGCAACACGACCGACAGCTCGTGGGCTCGACTATGGACACTTTTCCTTTCTTTCCCTCCGTAGCTTGTGCGCGGGCCGGGATAGCGAACGTTTATACGTTAGTCAACATATACAGGTTTACATTTATGTTTACACTTAAGTGATTGTCTTTTGTTGGCCGTGCCTTGCCTCAGTCGTGTGGAATACTGAAGATTCCTAAAAAAAGTTTTATATTTACACGATTCTTCCGAACTATTTCGGCACTAAATGCAGCCAGGCAAAGCAATAGCTTCGTGATCATTTAATTTTCACATTATTCAGCTTAAAAAATGGCAATTTTTTTCAAACGCCGCAGTACACATTGAAAACAGGTTCTTATTGGCTAACACGTTTATGACGTAGCCGTACTTGTTTTGGTTAGCCGCCGCCTGTCAGGCATTACTTTGTCCTGCCGCGTTTACCAGTAATGCTCTCAGTTCGGACCTGACCAACGACGATATAACTAAATAAAATCGGTAACACAAGTATTTCTAGTGGAGAACAATATCTGGTGACAGTGCTGCTTCTATGAATTTACTTCACAATCTCTAGTAGATATTTTGCATTGAAACGTGAACTACTATGCCACGACAATATCGAATAAGTATATCGAACTTACTTGATGTCTCGATTTATTTATTGCTACGATTTATCTGAAGTGTTATCAAGAAAACACAGTGAATATAAAGTTTTACCCTCAAATTGGAATGGAAGTAAACAGATCACAAACAGTAAAATTAGTTTCATTTTCAAAGTAAAATATGCCGACTAAGAACAGGTGTTCGCAAATGTTCAGTAATCTTAACTCTAAAATGCTTCAATATTAACAGTCCCATTACTTCTACGTAATGAAATGCAGCATCTAGACCAGTACGTGTTTTTCGGCATATTTTGGAATATTCATACTACACACATCATACCGAAAGTTAAATCCACGTTGCGAAAAAAACAATTACTTAAATATTTGAACATTTAAATATTTGAACTCTACGCATTTCAACCGTCTTAATCCAAATTCAAAATGCATGGGATGCAAGGTCAACACCAGAGTCAAAGTTTGAAAATTATTAATATAACAATATTCCCCAAAAATTGTCATAGAAAATAAACAAAACCTTAATTGTCACAGTAATAATTATAATCTAAAGTGATTTTTTTTAAACAGTATTTTTGTACAAGCTTTCATTTGATGAAGTTGCTACAACATTAGCGCACGTACAAATTCACTGCAGAAACTTACGTGAAACTATTGACGTCTCCGGTCATTTTTACAACTACAATGTGACCACCTACATTGCTATTGAAGTTGCATGGGGGTGGACCTGACTTGAGCAGATCCAGCACCTAAACCACTTACCCGACTACCCACTTCCTGGGTCGCCGGGCACGACCCACTTCCTGGGTCGCCGGGCACGTTATTATTTAACTACCGGGCGACAGGTTTCCCCCAGTGCTATGCTGATTTACTGCCGCTTCCTTACTTTGCAACAAACAGAAGGCCACCGGGGCAAAATTTGCTGCCTCTGTGGCCTGCTCTCCTGTGTACAGACGCTCTACAGCCATCTGACGACTCTCACTGCTTCTAATAATGGAAAGCTATTTAGCCTGGTACGTACTACTTATCCTCCTAATTAACGTCACTCCCAAACCTATCCGGGAGGCCTCAATAAGCAGGTTGGAGGTCACAGTATACGGTGTGGAGGGGCTATATACAAAAAATTGTGTATTGTAAATTTTCGGTGACTTAAAAAACGGATAAAATTTAGTGTATCTGATTTTGTTCAAAGGCTAGCTCGGGAAATTCTCCCGCTGTTAAGGCAAGCATGGTTGCAGATTTGTTAGTTAACAACAAAGATTTCACTGGTGTTAATTTTAAAGGAGTTAAGACAGCAAGGTATTAGTAGCTCTCACGTATTGCAACGTTTTAGTTATAGTTTTGAGTTTATATACATTTAATTTGAATTCCACAGTGATAATAATGTACTACGAATTCATTTTAATGTTTCAGATCCAGTCTGGAATCGTTAGTTTAGGTTTGAAAAGTCAGCTGAATGAACTTCGCATGCATACAAAAACTGAACCTACTGATGCGTTTAACCAAACCCGGCTCTTAACATGCTGGTGATTGAGCGAGTTGGGAAAATAGTATAGTAGATAATTTTTTTTTGTTAAAAATTTTTTTTTCTCCCAATAATTGTTACGTTTCATGTGTTTAGCAGTGAAAGTAGTAGCTTGCCGTGCTGCCATCTCTGGGAGAGTTTTGCAAGACCACACCAACCGGTCACCCCTCGAATTATCGGTCAATCATGGGTGCCTTGAACTTGCCTATTAGCTAATGACGTTGCCAAAGCCAGTGTAACAAACAGCCAAAAAAACCACTACAGCTCGTCAAGATTTTGTTGCAAACTGCAATCTATTGACTGCAACGTTTAGCTCAAAAGAACTTATTTATTTTATGCTTCATATCTTACACAATGCATGGAAATAATAATTACTTACATAAATTGTATTTTTGAGGTTACTAGCAAACTACTAAGCCTCCTCTTGTAGCTTAAACTAAGTAGTTTGCCTTCATTTGTCAGACGGCGCTATAGTTAAGTTTTTATTCTGGATAAATTGCATTTTATTGTTGGGCAAAGGAACTACTATAGACCATACGGGGTAAAGTGAGCGCTAAAGATTTAACCTTTGAAAAAAAATCACTACGTGATACTGCATATAATTTTTAACTTTAACAATAGGTAACGTAACTCGTTTGGTTGGCAGCAGATTGCCGAATGTAGTTCCGTGTATTTTTCTATTCAAATGCAACAATACTGAAATAAAATCAACTGACTGCGACATATTTATGTTCTATATAATTAATAAACAATTTTTATCAAACTGTACTTATAGGTTTCTACTGACTACACAATTTATCTCACACACACAAATATTTAGTGACGTGTCCTGAGAGATAGACATTTCCCGTCGTTAGCCATTACGTGCGGAAAGGTACAAACTGCTGAAAATAGAAATTTAACAGTGCATTTTTGAATGTTCACTTTATCCCGAACAGCCTATATACACATTTATACTCATTGGAGTTCCATCCATACCCATTTTTACTGCATGAACTACTTTATTTAACACAATTTTATGACCTGAATGTATGTTGCGGTAGTTTGTGTGTTACCTACAGTAAAATGTACAGCATGGTGACATTGCAGGGACGTTAACATGGTGGTTTTCATTTTTACCAGACAAATAAGACTACTTTTCTTATTTACATTTTTCTATAGCTATACAGGTGCAAAGATAGAAAGTATGGCAGGCCCTACCGTAGTTAATTGAATTAAATGTACTTTTAAATAATATGTTATAACTAGGAATTTTTCCTATTAAGGTGACGAGAGGGGATAAGAAGTAGGTCCATTGACAGTTGATTACTAGGATAGTTTAGTTAAGGGCGCAGTCTACTTTAATCGTGAAGAGGCGTGCAGACCTTTAACAATCCTGATTTCATTCGAAAACCATTCAACATGTTGTCACGCGGTTAGGCTACGAAAAGCATTTAAGGATCTTAGTACAGGTCTATAATATTGCCATTAACTGTTATCGTTCCTATCAAGTATTTTTTTGAGTGTGAAAGTGACCGAATCGGAACTTTTGACGCTGATTTTTATGTAAGAGTAATCATGTTCACGATATTCTGAATATTATAGACCTGTAGAGCGATTCTTTCCCTTTCGTCGCGTAAGATAAAATTGTAGTGTCTTCGCTTACGCTTAAAGTCTTGATGTCCACGAGGGATTACTAAAGCATTGTTTGGTGTTAGAACACGCCCGTAAGGTGTTGCCGCCATCCTTCCTCTTCCACTTTGAACCTTCCTCCCTCGCAAGCAGAGTTGCCAACTTTTTTTAGAAAAAGTCACCAGATCGATCAGTAAAAATCACCAGAAAATCACCAGATTTTCAGAATTGTTTTAAAAAATAGAAAACATAGCTTAGCACTCAGAAAATTTCATTTTCTGCGGTATTTACGTGAAAATGTGTGATTTACATTATAATGTTGAATGCAATATTGTTCAATACCACGTCAGACTCACGGCTCACACAAAAATTACATATCATATCATCTTACACAGTCAATAAAGATATCTATTTAAGTGAAATAAGATTGTGACTTACTTAATCCTGCATGTCGTCGTCATCATTGTCCTCTTCAATGCCTTTGGACGTGGAAGCCTCGCGCTCAGATTGGTACGCTTGAACTGTTCCTATTTTTTTAATAATTTCTTGAGAGAATACGTAGTCATAACAACACTTCTTTTCTCTTTGCAAACCAAATTTCACACACAAAAGTGCATGAAGAGTATCAATTTTCATTCTGTTGCGCTTTTCATTTTTAGTCACATTTACCACGCTAAACACACGCTCAACTGCAGCATTCGAATATGGCAATGTAAGAAACGACAATGCTAACTGTGAAAGTTCCAGAAATGGATTCTCGTCTGCAGAGTCCCTGTAAGAATTTACCTCTGACCAGAATTTTATGGAATCTTTAGTTTCTGTCCATCTGATATTCGTCACATTTCTCCATTGATATTCTATGGCAGTCACCCGCTCTGCGTTTGAGTCGAGTAATTTAGCAACATCTACGATACTTTCTTTTATAGACCTCAAGCATTCGGTTGGTGAGAAAAGTGATACTTTTTCAAGGACTCGAAAATTGTGAGGAAGTCGTGATCTTAGCTCTTTCACTATTCTAACAATGAAATGAATACATCTGTCACGCAATTCCTTTGCCTGAACGTCTGTAAAACCACTTTTGGAAAGTTCAGTTTCAAATTCATAGCCTAAATATGGTTTTGGATCTAAGTAGTCCTCTATTTTGGTTTCAGCATAATCTATTTTCCTACCTGGAATTGTCACCTTGCCACAAAGCGATTTGATAAGTAAAATTAGGTCACCAATAAGTTTAGTTGGGTCGTTATTTTCACTCTCAAACTTCTTATTCATGCTCTGCACTTCTCGAAGAATAGGTTTAAGGAAAAGCAAAAAAACATAATTATATTTGTCTTTGTACATTTCATGAAGAATTTCAGCAGTGTAGCAACGTTCCTTCAAACGAGACATATTGAAATGACTCTGCAGCTCAACCCATTGCTGTGTGATACGCGATACAGCAGCTTCAATACATAGCCAACGAGTTTGGCTC